>ML412230.1:0-20659 GCA_005239525.1 Nicotiana knightiana | reverse complement strand
GTTACCGCAAAACCAACCACCTTAAAATACCTTTAAGATTTAACCAGCAAACGTTAGTTTTTTTTTTAAAACATAGATAAATTGCCCGTACGGGGTATGCAGTGCACCTGGTGTTTTTCTATATGTTTTTGCCACAGCCGTGTACTTCATCCCGGCCTTATCTCTTGGCTTGTTTTTCTCTCAGTTATTATTTTTCCTTTCCTCGATTATTGCGTCCGCTATTTACTTTTGGTTTCTTTTCTTATGGTTATGATCGAATCCTATGTGGATTGCCTACGTATCACGGCGCCGTGTGAATCAGACCATTGCGTAGTTCAATATGGCTAAACCCCGAAAGGCACATATCAGTTTCTAAAAAGCTTCATTCTGAGAAAAACTTCATTCATTAAATAAACGCTTTTGATTACAGAAAGTTAACAGCTCGGAGCTTGCAAAACAGACTTGACACACATTTTTCGAAAACTATAAAGACTATCGTGGANCCAGGGGCCGGTGGGGCATCATTCGGCCTTGCCACGGGCCTGCGTGCTATGTCTTGTTGGAGGCAGTAAAGGTTGAAAATTATCTTATGGACAAAGATCATAACGGCAGAGAAGAAAGTGGATCGGGTCATATCTTCGCATTCTTGACATTTGATGACGATGTAGTCAGCTATCTCTTGGACCCTTCGCCTGATAATACCTTTCTCTTGAAGTAGGCGCCCGATTTGTTGGGATCTTGCTTCTAAAGTTTGGGCATCCTTGTGACTCTGGTCTTGCCATCGCTGCAACTCTCTTTCTAACCGAGCCATCATGGCATAGCACTATTCCCTCTCTGTTTTACATAAAAGGATCAATTCACCTCTGGACTTGTCATTTTTTTTGTACTTGGGACTTTTAGTCCTATCAATTCCTTAACTTGATTATTTAGGCGTTTCAATAGGATAAATTTGATCAATATAAAGGATTCCAGATTTTCTCCTCTAGTGAGCCTTTGAATGTCCATTTTACATCCTTTGAAAGGACAATTTCAGCAAGTTAACTACTGCTTATGCACTGTTATGAGACGAATTTGACTATCAAAGAGTCAAATTCACCTACCTTAGTGCTAAAATTAACATAATTCTAACTATATGGCACTTTAATTATCTAGGCATTTGTAGGGGATGGATTTGACCATTCAAGGGTTCAAATTCCTCACCCTAATGCCCTTCTTAACTACATACTTTAACCTTTTAAAGGGTGAATTTCAGCCATTTATGCTGCTGTTTTGTGCACTATTGTGGGGTGAACTTGACTATCAATAAGTCAAACTCATCTACCCTAGTGCTAATACTAACCTATCTAGAGACTTGCTTGTTGAATCTCTTTATTGACCAAAGAGACTCAATTGAAAGCATATTTTGTGCACTCTTAGGGAAAGAATCTGACCATAAAAAGGCCAGATTCAGTCATCCTAGTGCAGCTTGTTCTATTATTTAGAACTATGAATATTAACTAAACGGTCATTAAACAACATACAACAACCAAAAAATACTAATATCAAAACAATATTTGTCACACTCACAGGTTCATTATCATGTTAACAAAACATCTATAAAACCACATTTACGTACAGAAGAAGAAACAACCTTATTTATCAAGAACAGCTAGCTTAAGCAATGAGTAAAAGAAGAGAATTCCAATCCAGCACTTCATTAAGAACAAGAAGATTTAATACATACCTTTTTAAGAGTAGAACAACAGAAAATTAGACCAAATAAAGGTCAGATGCTAAAAACTGGAGATCAACACAGCAACTAATCAAGAAACAAGACCAGCAGTAGAGAAGCCCAGAAAATGAGAGCTTGGAAAACCAGAACTTGAAGCAAGACCAGCAAGAAAAAAATATTTCAACCGGATGAACTTTAAAACCCAGAAAAAACCAGTTAGCTATCACCCAAGTTCAAGAATACCAAGACTGAAGAAAACCATATTTTTCAGATATTTCTATACCTAATCGAGTGTTCTTTTAGTATAGGATTTCTACTGTGTGTGTGTATATGAAATTTATGTGTCCAGATTTTCAACAGGGCCCCCAGGTTAAAAAAAAGTGTAGAATATGTCAAAGGAAAGTCTATTTATAAGGAGCTCAAAGATGAGATATGCTTTTGGCATATCCCTTATCCAAAAGGCTGAAAAATGGTCCTAATAGTACATAGGGTAGCTGTCAACCTTATCTTTGGGGCAGCTGCCCCTATTCTTGAACATTCTCACTTATTAAAAGACCCTTTTATCCTTAAAATTATGATTTCCTAACTACATTACCTAATATACCCCCTTGGAGTCCCTGAATTTACCATTGGGTAATCAGGGTTAAACTCACTTGGGTTATTACTTGGACTTTGGTAAGTTAACTCTAGTTAGCTTTCTACTTAACTAGGATCATTAGGTATTATCTCTGGTTTAACTTGTTAATTAATTTAGGCCAATTAGCTTAACTTCTTAACCTAAGTTAACTGATTCAATTTGGTTAATTCAACTTAATGACCTAAAATCAGAAACTTGATCAATTATTAAGATCAGGTTAACTAATTTGTTTTAGCTAATTAATCCTAACTAGTTGTCCTGGACATGTTTTAGGACTTAGTTAGTTTTTTTTTAGGAGACTATTAGACTAGGTTAATCTATTAAACAAGTGATTGTGGGAAATTATTGTTAACTAAATTAGTCTTGATAAGTCTAGGTTAAATCATGACCAAACATTGTTTTAGAACTGAGTTTTAGCCTAATTGGTTCATTAATTTTCTAATTATTAACTGATTTCAACTTGTTTAGGATTTTGGTTGATTAATGAGAGTTAACTAAGTTGTTAAAATTAGTCAGTTTTCTTGTATTAAACATTTTTAAGTTTCACTTGTGCCTAGGGGGAATTAGTTTGTTTAAGTTACTTGAATATGCCAATCTAACCTAAAAGTTGAAATTTAAACTATGATTAATTAGAAGTTAACATATAATTGAGACTAATCATAGGCATCAAAATCAAGGCTAAATCAAACGACGACCTCAAACAACACACGAGCAAAAGAACTAATAGAGGTTGTTTTACTTACAAGCATTTCAACATATGAATTCAGGGATTTAATCAATCAGTTGTTCATGCACGTTTATTGACAGAAATCACCAACATAAAGATGTCTGGGAATTAGCAGAGAAAGGAGACTAAACAAAAAACCTAATGCTAATCTCGTTTGTACAAATTACTAAACTTGAATAATAAATCATACAAAAATAGTGATAAAACCTAAGCTAAATGCATTTGGGACTTTAAACTAAAAAAGAAAACATGAACAGGTAAAGGAAAACAAAAATCAGAAATAGTGATGTAATAAAGGAAAGCAGTGAGTAAATTACGGCCTATTCATGCTATCGATCAAGAAACAACAGAAAGGAAGTGGAGGATACCAGTTTGACGGGTTTGGACGAACTACGGCGACTAGCCGGAGTTTGGCCAGACTACGGCGACCTCCAAAAGTGACCCTTACTCACATGAATCGACGGCTCTCGTCGAGAACCATCGACTCATGTAAGTTTGAGTCACAGAGTCGCTTGGGATCATCTTCAGCATGTTCTAGGGTTTTGACCGTTTCCTAGATCCGGAATTACTCTTAACTGGATGGTTATTTGGGGAAATTGATAGTGGGAGGTGATTGTGGGAAGGGTGAGGATCATCTGGTGCGAATTTTGGGTTGATTGGAGAAGCTCCGCCGCCGGAGGCGATTTCCGGCCAGCGGAGGACGGCGGCTAGGGTTTGGTCTCTTAGAGAAGATAGAGACGGTGGGGAAAGAGGGGTGTAAACTTTGAAGTGAACTGGGGTAGGGGGTGTTTGAAACAGTTAAATACTTATTAGGGGTTAGTTCCGGACCGTTGGATCAAAATTATCCAACGGCTGAGGTGAAAGGAAAGCTAAACGGCGTCGTTTGGGTAGTGTAGGGGCAGGCCGGGTTAGCTATGGGATTTGGGCNTTATAAATTAATTAAGAGTAATATCATTTGATTTAATACTCATATCATTTAAGGAACAAATTTCACAATTTTGTTAGGAAAAATGAATGAATTAATCATTAAATCTACATAGTGTCAAATAATCAACATTTTTGTTGTTATTTATTTCAATCGATCACAAGTAATATATTAATTAACTCTAGTTTAAATTTTAATTAATGAGTAAATTAAAGGTTGAAATTTCTAGTTAAAAAATGTGATTATTTGAAGAATAATTTTCCGTAATAAAAATGATTGAAGTCATGCACCGAATCATGCAACTTTAAATCATTTACGAATTTTAAAAGACGAATTATGATTTATGTAATGTAAATAATTCACACACAGACATTGAAATTCAACAAGGTTTATAATCATTAATTAATTTATTGAATTTTGTAGGAATATATGGTAGGTTAAAAATTACATGCTCACAATATGTGATCGTTTTTATTTTTCTCATTCAAATATTGCAATGTACTTTAATCAATTGTTTCTTATTTCTTAAAAGTTTAATTTTGTAAAGTTGGTAATTATTAGTATTTTTTGTCACAAAAAAGATGATTTTTGCTTTTGCAAACATGACAAGGTATTAGGAAAAACTAGAAACAAGTATACTATATTACATGTAGATGAAACACAACCAAAATAGGCCCATATTACAAATCGATTTAGCCTAATGTGTACTTAATTATATTTGAAAAGAACGACATCAGTTTCTTTATTTACGTTGCATCATACTGCGGGTTTCTTTCACACGCTGAAGTTGTCAAACATTGACAATTATAGTTGTTGAATGTGGATACATGTACTTTTTTTAATACTGAACTACATTGCAGTGTTTCAATTTTGATGTATGTTTGTCAGAACTAAAAATTCTGACGTTCTTTCTCTTTTTCTTTTGAATCAGTTAAAGTAAAATATAGTTGGCTGGTTAAATAAAATGACTTAGATTTCATGAAGAGCATCCTTTATAATAAAATTAGTAAATAAGATATGTACAACCAATGATATTTTTGTGCTTAATAAAATAATTATAAGAATGTAACTACAATTAGTATTTTGTATACTATACATAAGTTTTATTTCAAACTCAAAATATACTAAAATTTGTAAGTTACTGTACTATTTTTCGGGAACAAACTATGTATTAATTGACAGGAGATGTGTGCATCGCACATGTCCAAAAACTAATATTATACTAAATGGGAGAACATTATAAGTCAAAAGTTAATTTATAAATTCACCCATCAAAGACTGAGTACAATTTTTCCCTTATAATCAAATACTATTTCAACAATATTTGTGTACAAAGAGGTAAACATACATTCTAATAATGACAAAAAAAAAAATTAAATTAAAAAAGACATAAATGTGGACACATTGGCATTGAGATGGGGCGATATGCACAAATAGTCACTAAGAGAAGTTGTCTTTATTTTAAAGTCACTGTTTAAAATGTCTTTAGTCTTTAGCCACTGCTTTAATAAACTTTAAATGTCTGGACGAAAATGTCCTTCTGCTAATATGCTTAACTTTTAAACATAACTTCAGGGCTCCAGGACTACACGTCCTTAACTTTTGAACTTGTAATTCTAAGTTCAGGACTTCAGGACTACATGTCTTTAACTTTTGAACTTGGAAATCTAAGTTCAGAATTTCAGGACTACATGTCCTTAACTTTTGAACTTAACTTCAGGACTTCAGGACTACATGTCCTTAACTTTTGAAATTCGAACTCAAACTGCAGGACCAAGTGTCCTTAACTTTAGTACTTATAAGTCAAAGTTGAGGAAGTGTCCTTAACTTTTGTCCTTAAGTCTAAGTTAAGGACCTATTGTCCTTAACTTTTGAACTTGTAAGTCTAAGTTAAGGACCTATTGTCCTTAACTTTTGAACTTGGAACTCAAACTTCAGGATCAAGTGTCCTTAACTTTTGAACTTGTAACTGTAAGTTAAGGATTGCTTGTCCTTAACTTTTGAACTTGTAAATGTAAGTTAAGGACTGTCTGTCCTTAACTTTTGAACTTAACTTCAGGATTTTTGAACTCGTGTTTACTTCTAGGGTTTTAATCTTGTTGTACATACTGTAATATTATGTTTTTGCTTATGCAAGTTCAATTTTTAATCTGGTTTTATATTAATTGTGTTGTCAAACTAGCTTTATGTTAGTTACTAGGCGGAACGTAACTATCTTTAATTTTATCATTTATAGCTTATTGTAATTTTCTTTACATTGTTCAACCAGTCTTGTATTAGTGTTTAATTGCCTAACTTGCTCTGCGTTCTTGACCTAGTGTTTGCTTAAAGGGTTTTAATCTTACTGTAATGTAATAGTACTATTTTTTTAAAATGTAAATTCAGTTTTTAAGTTGATTTTATAAAAGGTTTTAACTTTTTCAACACCGAACTATCTTCTAATAAAAGGTTTATTAGAAATGGCATGGGTTTTGGGAAGAAAAGCAATGGAAGAAAGGGTAAAAATATCTTCTCATATTAATTTTAATAGAGTAGTGGTTATTTTTGTTCAACATTAGAATTGTTGGATAAAAAATAAGTATCACCTTAAATTGTAGCTACCCCACGCCATTTCCTCATTGAGATGGTCAGCTTTTCATAAAGCCTTTGGGCTGCTTCTGCGAATGGTGCATGTAAGGTCGAGCATTTTATTTCCTCCGCATTCAAAATTGCAACATTTATAGCAAATTATAATTGAGAAAACTGTTACTCAAAATGCTTGACTTCATCTGTCAAAGAAAACCAACAGATATACAATTAAGATTATTAATTAATTATCTCATCCGTGAAGAAACCCATCAAACACTCAATTAAATTCTTATAAAACATCTGCACAGATAAATTTCCTTTGAAATTGAATTAAAATTTTCTGCTTCCGTAAAATATTGTAAATTTTGGTTAAGCTATATGTTCGCCTCCTGCGACACACAAATCTACTATATAAGTATCAACTCCACAACAATAATAATTCAGTAAAATTTCACAAGTAAGATTTGGGAAAGATAAAGTGTATGCGGACCTTATTTAAGTATCAACTCAAGTAAGCAATATTTTTTTTTTTACTTTCTATGAAAATTCATGATACTATATATTCTTGTTTAAGCAAATTATGGCAAGAAAAACTAAAACACTTCTTACTATTATTTAGTTCTATGAAGTAATGCTATCATTTTTTATTTTTTTGTGGTAACCATATATCTGTAACAAATAATATATCAAGCATTTGGCAGTTTATTGTCATATTTGGTATAATAAGAGTAAACTTAGTTTGGTTATCCAGAAACGCAGAAACCACCAAATATAATTTTGTTATCAAACTGTTTTAGATATTCAAGGCATCTGCTCTTTTTTTTCCATGTATAATCCTTTAAGTATTTCCTATAATTTTGTTGTAACTATAAATTTATAAGTTTTTAATTAAATTCTCAAGAAATCAATATCTATATTCATGTAGGCATATGTACCCAGAGCGGATGTGTTATATCTATCATTTAGCATAAATTAAATAATAAACATGTAGCGCATTTGAAATCAAATGCAAATATTATTTGTAGGAAAAAATTATCTCACTATTAATCGATCAATATAAGTATATTTAAAAAAATATAATTACATAGAGCTTAATTTCGTAGAACATAAACCCTTGATTTGGTGTAACAACCTGAATTACTCAACACAAATACTAAAGTATTTTATACTACATTGCTCTCAACAACTGGAAGATTACAACTCTTGAACGTAAACAACAACAAAAATTGCAGAACTGAAGAAATATGATAGGTAATCAGAAAGGGGATGAGGAATTAGACATATTAAGAAGAGGAGGTGAGAAAGCAGACTTTTCCTAAGCATGATCACAATACACATGCCCCGGATCCCGAATATAATGCCTTAGCATTCTATTCGGCTGTTTAGTCATTGGGCCTTTTCTCCATTTAGCTCCAGGCCCAATATTACCAACTATACTACTAACTGGATCGGCCTTGTTGCACACTTCTGGCCCATAATCCCATACCGGGTCATGCCGGTTCAAGAGATTTGATGCTTAAGAGTCAATAAATTTTGGTTACAGACCTATTATATTGTTGTATGACTAAAGTTTAAGGTACATAATTTTAACGACCTAATCAGTCGTTTTTGAGAATTTAAGCTTCGTTCGACGGCATAAGGCTTTGAGCAGCTACATCAACCTGCGTGCATGGTTGGATTTAGTTACCAGATGATTCAGAGTCGAATTGAAAGAAGGATTCTAGTTTTGGAAGCTTAAGCAGTGAAATTTAACCGGATTTTGAGTTTTGTGTAAACGGCTCCGGAATAAGTTTTGGATAATGTCAACAGCTCCGTATGGTGATTTTGGACTTAGGCGCGCGTCCGGATTCGGATTTGGAGGTCCGTAGGATAATTTGAGGCAATTCGGCGAAAGTTGAAAATTTTGAAGTTTGGAAAATAGAGAAGTTTGACCCGCATTTGACTTTTGTGATATAGGGTCGGAATGCGATTTTCGATAGTTGGCGCAACTCTGTTATGTATTTTGGGACTTGTCTGCAAAATTTGGCATCATTCCGGGTTTGTTTGATTGGTTTCGGCGCGAGTTTTCGAAGTTGGAAGATTTGGAAGTTCATAGTTCGATTCATGGAGCGATTTGCATTTTAGGCATTGTTTGATATGATTTGAGACCCCGAGCGAGTCCATGTTAGGTTATGAAATTTGTTTGTGTGTTAGACGAGGTCCCGGGGATCTCGGGTGTATTCCGGATGAGCTACGGGTCATTTTTCCCTAATTTTGAACTGTTGTTTCTGGTGTCTGAAGTTCCTTTCCGTGATCGCGTAGTTCCAGTTGCGATCACGTAGTGTAATGTCGACCTGCCATAATTTCCTTCATCGCGTTCGCATAGTTAGGTTCGCGATCGCGAACATAGAATTTCTTCTGCAACGCGTTCGCTTCTAAATGTCCGCGATCGCGTAGTGTTAGCCTTGCTGGGAACCCCAACTTGTTCTTCGCATTCGTGTCACTGAGTATGCGATCGTGTAATCTAAGTCCAGTATTATCTGTGTTCGCATCACCTTGTTCGCATTCGTGTAGGCTTCCGCCTCTTCTATTTCGCGTTCGCGAGCGTGTCTTCGCGTTCGCGAAGTACAACCTAGGCAGCCTTCCTTGTTCTTCTTCGTGATTGCAAATGATGTTCCGCGATCGCGATTCATTAAACGCCTGGGTAGAATATAAATTTTCAAATCGAGGATTAGGCCATTTCTATCATTTTTTGACTTGTAAAGCTCGGTTTTGATCGATTCTTGGTGGGTTTTTCAAGAAATTCGATTGGATAAGTGTTCTCACCTAGAATTAAATATACTCCATGATTTTATCCTTGTTTTTGTCATTGAATTTGTGTTTTGAATAATAAAAATGTTGGGTTTTGAAGAAAATTTTCTAAAATAAAAAATATGATTCGAGGGGCGAAATAGTATCGGAATTTGATAATTTTTACATGGTTGAACTCATATTGGAATGGGTATTCGGATTTTATAAAATGTGTCGGGTTCCGAGGTGTTTTGGACTGATTTTTAGAATTTAATAAAGATTGAGGCTTAATGATCCGAAATAATTTCTTGTGTGCTTTATTTATGTTTTGAAGTTGTTTCGGTTAGATTTGAGCCGTCCGGAGGCCTTTTCACCCGAGAAGTCCATTTTAGAGTACCAGGTTGTCTTCTTTGAGGTAATTATCTTGCCTAATCTTGTGTGGGGGAACTACCCATTAGGATTCGAGTCTTCTGTGTTGATTGTAGTCCTTGTACGCGAGGTGGCGAGTGCATACTCGGACTTATTTGTAGAAGTTCGCCTTTTAGGAAACTTAGGTTCTTATATTCACTGAGTATGAATTTGTTCTTGACATGATTGAGTTCCTAATCTCTGGTTTTATCTTTACTTACCTAATTTAGAATTTGCTTGCTTTTTGATTCACTCTTATTGCCTATTTGACTCCAAATTGACTAATTTCAACCATTTTTACTATCATGCTATGTGTTCATAACTGCTTATCTCTATTTGTAATTTTCATCCCCAACCTATAATTTATTTAGTCTTAATTAAAGTTATGGTTACCTTTCTACTGCTCACCCTTAAGTGAAATTTTTGAATATCCTCGAATTGCTCAACCTTAAAGGTAGTTTAAATATCTTATATCTTAGTTGACTTTCCCTCATTTGAAATTCCGGATTCGTGTTAATTTCTTGTTTCCGAATAGTGCAATTGGGTACGACTGTTACATGTCATTTTCTTCCTTGTTGAGCTGTCCTTATTACGTCTAGTATTCTTTTATTCATTGTGAACTAGCCTTTCCTTTATTGTGATCGAAGATTCTTGAGTTGATGTATTTACCGTATCTTGTATTATTGTCATTTTGTTGTTATACTTGTTGTGGTGATGCACGAGGTTTCTGCCTGGCCGTGTTTTCTATTGATAATGCACATGCGGCGTGACAAGGCAGGATATATATGTGAGTTGCGTATGTGGCAAGACAAGGTGGGAACATTGTTGTGCGCGTGTGGCCAGACAAGGCGAGCACTCATTTGACTATTGCACGCGTGGCGAGATAAGGTGGGTTGTGGCAGGGTTTGCTTGTGATACTTGTGTTGACTAGGGGAATTCTTTGTTTGTTGACACTGTGTAATGGTACACTTACTGTGAGAGTTTATTCGTGTGGAAATTGTCAGAAAACAATGTACGTGTTTCCCTTTTCCTTCCTTATGCTTATTGGCTATTGAACCATGGTAGGACACCTACACAAGCATACACGCAGTTAAGCACTATTATCGGATTAAGGACTTTCCTTGTTGTTGTCGAGTATAGATACTCTTGTTGTACTTACTATATATATGGGAATGACCCCAAATGGAACGTGAGTCATCCGTGCAGTTATTACTTGAAATAAGGGCAAAAGATGCCAATGTTAGGGTTCAGATACTGGGACCCGTGAGGGATGATTTTGTCCGAGGTTCGGTACCTCGTGGAGATGACTAAGAACTTGATGTAAAATTAGTCGAAATTTTTGAGTCCTTACTTGTTCTTGTTGTATATTTACATTCCGGATTTGTTTGTGTTCACTTACTCTTTCTTGCTATTTTTACAATCTTTCCGCTATTACTTGTTATTAGTTTCCTTATTGAATTTACTGCGTTGTTAGTCCTATTGTGTAGCCCTTATGTAAATATCATAATCCATTGTCCTATATTTATAATTGTTCATCTCTTAGACCAGTGAGCGTCTTCACTAGTCCTCGTCACTACTTCACCGAGGTTAGTCTTGATACTTACTGGGCACCGATGTGGTGTGCTCATACTACACTTCTGCACATTTTTGTGCAGATTCCAGGGTTTTGCGTATCCGGCCAATCGATAGTTAGCAGCACTCAAGGTAAAACCGCTACAGCGTTTTGCGGGTTTCGGAGTCACCATCTTTTTTTTGTTCATACACTGTTGTACTTATTTCAGAACAATGGTAATTAGGAATTTTAGTGTAAATTTTGTAAAGCTTATGACTTGTACTTACCGAGTTTTGGGAAGATGTGTAATTTATAAAGATTTATTTTAGAAAGCACTTAAATGATTTTTATATTATGATTGATGTTTATTAATAATAGGCTTACCTAGTCCTTAAGACTAGGTGTTGTCACGATACCCAACGGAGAGAAAATTGAGTCGTGACAAGTTGGTATCAGAGCTCTAAGTTCATAGGTGCTACGAGTCATAAGCGAGCTTAGTAGAGTCTTGCGGATCGGTACGGAGACATCTGTACTTATCTTCGAGAGGCTGCCGAACTATTAGGACAATTTCATTTCCTTCATTCCTATCGTGCAAGTTCATTGATCTTGAAGTTTGAAATTTATCATTCCATTTTCTCACAGATGGTGAGGACACGAGTCGCGGTTCCTGATGATGTTACCCCCGAGACAGATGTCGCTAGGGGAAGAGGCAGAGGTCGACGAGGAGAATGTGCCACAGTTAGGACACCTACCAGAGCAGCCGCTGAGGAGCCGCCAGTAGTCCGAGTTAGGGGGCAGGTACCCGAGGCGCCTGTTTTTACCCCCGGACTTCAGGAGACCTTGGCACAGTTCCTGAGCATGTTTGGTACATTGGCTCGGGCGGGGTTGATTCCAGTCGCACCAGCTACCTCACAGACTGGGGGAGGAGTTCAGACTCCCGCCTCCCACACTCCAGAGCAGCGAGATCATGTTGGTCAGGTCCCAGGTGCCATGGCAGCACAACCTATGGTCCCAGTTCAGCCCGTGGTTAAGGCAGCAGCATCTGAGGAAGAACAACTTAGACTTGAGAGGTACAAAAAGTACTACCCTCCTACCTTCAGTGGATTGGCGACAAATGATACCCAGGGTTTCCTGGAGGAGTGTCACCGCATTCTTCGTACTATGGGTATGGTGGAGATGAGCGGGGTTGCTTTTGTTACATTTCAGCTCAGGGGAGTGGCTTATCAGTGGTGGCGGGCATATGAGTTGGGTAGCCCAACCGAGTCAGCTTCACTTACATGGAGTCATTTTTTAGAGATTTTCTTTGGAAAGTTTGTACCTCAGTCCCTCCGAGATGCATGGAGAGCAGTTGCGCCAGGGCACTATGTCAGTATCAGAGTATGCTGTCAGATTCAGTGATTTGGCCAAATATGCACCTACCTTGGTCGCTACAGTTAGAGAGCGGGTCGTAGATTTATTGAGGGGATCAAGAGTGATATTCAGTTCAGCATGGCTCGGAAGTTAGAGTCGGATGTATCATTTCAGCAGGTAGTAGGGATTGCTCACCGAGTTTAGGGCATGTGGGATCGTGAGAGAGATGACAGGCGGGACTATGAGAGATGTGACAGGATGGGTATGAGAGGGAGAACAAGCGAGGCCAGGATAAAGGCAGAGGCAAGGAGTCCTCGTAGGCCGGAGAGATCTGTTGGTCCGTATTTTGGAGGCAGGGTACCACATGGTAGAGGTTTTGTGGGCCAGCCAGCTCAGTTTGCACTTCTGACTTCGCACGGTGTTTTAGGTTCTCATGGGTCTCAGAGTACTCGTACTGCACAACTTCCACAACCACATCAGTAGAGAGGTTGTTTTGAGTGTGGATATATCAGACACATGGTGAGAGATTGTCCCAGGCTCCGGACATATGTGTCACAGTGGTGTATCCAGGCGAGTAGGGCGCGCCCAATAGGGGGAGGCCCGGGCCGTTGATGTGCTCCATATAGTAGGCTGGAGGCTGTTGTGCCAGATGTTATCCTACATGTATGTTTTGATCTGTTACAGAGGGGCACCATTTGTATTTCATATATGTTTCTTCTTGTCGAGACGAGTTTCCTTATTTGTTGTTCCACTTATGGACGAGTTCCATGATTAGCACTTTGTTTATGTATTTGCCCTGATGGTAGATTATATGAGTGGTAGCCCATGTCTATCATTGTTTTTATTCATCATTGAGAGTGGTGAGACTAGAAGTGAGCCCTTGTTGTTCATCATGGTAAGCTTGATGTGATTTTTCCTGAGTATTTTGGTTACGAGCTGTGATTTGATACTCTACCGGGGTGAGAGTTCAGTGAGTGTTGTGATTTTATTGGCAGAGCCGAGTTAGTGGAAGATTTCCATTGGTATTATATATATTCGATATGTGATTTAGAGTTGAGGGCGAGACCCTCGTGATTTCGTGTGCTTGGTGTGTTTAAATCGGGTTGTGTACCGCGATAGAAGTTATATCATGATGGGATCCTTGTGATTTATCCACGTGATTTAATTCCTTCCTTGTTATATTGTTTTGTAGGTTAGTATTGATAGAGGGTTGTGTTTGTCGGGCTTGTTTGGTATTTCCCTTATGTGTTTCTCTTTTCATGTTCAGTCATTCCCGTTCTGTGCTTCTTGAGTATTAGCTTGCGGGTGTGTTCCCGGTGGTGTTAGTTGTGTCTTGGTGATTCGGGTGTCTAATTATGAGGTCTTCATGTTTTCTTGCATCATTATCAGTGTTATGGAGGTTTGAAAAAGAGTTCTTTCAGATATGAGGCTAATTGCCAATGCTGGGTTGATTTCGGGCAGCTATTGTGATCAGAAGTGTTATTAAGGGCCTATATGTGGTGTGTTATGTTGTGTGGTCATGAATTGTGGGTGTAGGCATGAGATGATGCAGCTGGTTGAGGTTGATACCGAATATGGATTTAGAATCAGGCATTTTGGGAATGTATGGAAGGTGAGAAATTGAGGTTTGAGGCTTGTCGGTGGTGGTAGGAAGGCTAAATTGCAAGTGAGATGGTGTCGTCAGGCTTATGTGGATTTTGGTGATGTGGGATCACCCATGGTGTATGTTGGAAGTGTGCATTCAGTGATTTGAAGACTTCGAGGTGATTTTTGGCACGTTCGAGGGCGAAAGTTTGTTTTAAGAGGGGGAGAATGTAAAGACCCGACCGGTCGTTTTGAGAGTTTAAGATCCGTTAGGCGGCATAAGGATTTGAGTAGCTTCACATTATGTATATCGACCTGTGTGCATGGTTGGATTCAGTTACCAGATGATTCGGAATCGAATTGGAAGAATGATTCTAGTTTTGGAAGCTTAAGCGGTTAAATATGACTGGAATTTGACTTTTATGTAAATAGATCCGGAATAAGTTTTGGATAATGTCAACAACTCTGTATGGTGATTTTGGACTTAGGCGCACGTCCAGATTTGAATTTGGAGGTCCGTAAGATAATTTGAGGCAATTTGGCGAAAGTTGAAAATTTTGAAGTTTGAGAAATGGAGAATTTTGACCCACATTTGACTTTTGTGATATCAGGGTTGGAATGCGATCCCGAGAGTTATCGCAGCTCCGTTATGTATTTTGGAACTTGTCTGCAAAATTTGGCGTCATTCCGGGTTTGTTTGATTGGTTTCGGCACAAGTTTTTGAAGTTGGAAAATTTGGAAGTTCATAGTTCTATCATGGCGCGATTTTCATTTATGTCGTTGTTTGATATGATTTGAGACCCCGAGCAAATCCGTGTTAGGTTATGAAACATGTTTGTGTGTTTAGACGGGGTCCCGAGGATCTCGGGTGTATTCTGGATGGGCTACATGTCATTTTTCCCTAATTTTGAACTGATGTTTTGGTGTATGAAGTTCCCTTCCGCGATCGCGTAGTTCCAGTTGCGATCGCGTAGTGTAATGTCGACCTGCCATAATTTCCTTCATCGCGTTCGCATAGTTAGGTTCGCGATCGCGAACATATAATTTCTTCTGCAACGCGTTCACTTCTTAATGTCTGCGATCGTGTAGTGTTAGCCTTGTTGGGAACCCCAACTTGTTCTTCGCGTTCGTGTCACTGAGTATGCGATCGCGTAAGCTAAGTCCACTATTATCTGCGTTCGCATCACCTTGTTCGGGTTCGCATAGGCTTCCTCCTCTTCTCTTTCGCGTTCGCGAGCATGTCTTCGCATTCGCGAAGTACAACCTGGGCAGCCTTCCTTTTTATTCTTTGCGATCTCAAATGATGTTCCGCGATCGCGATTCATTAAACGCCTGGGTAGAATATAAATCTTGAAATTGAGGGTTATGCCATTTCTATCATATTTTGACTTGTAGAGCACGATTTTGAGCGATTCTTGGTGGGTTTTTCAAGCAATTGATTGGGTAAGTGTTCTTCACCTAGAATTAAATATACTCCATGATTTTATCCTTGTTTTTGTCATTGAATTTGTGTTTTGAATAAGGAAAATGTTGGGTTATGAAGAAAATTTTCTGAAATGAAAAATCATGATTCGTGGGGCGAAATAGTATCGGAATTTGATAATTTTTGTATGGTTGAACTCATATTGGAATGGGTATTCGAATTTTATAAAATTTGTCGGGTTTCGAGGTGCGAGCCTGGGGGTCGACCCTTGGACCGATTATTAGAATTTAATAAATATTGAGGCTTTATGATCTGAAATAGTTTCTTATGTGTTTTATTTATGTTTTGAAGTTGTTTCGGTTAGATTTGAGCCGTCCGGAGGCCTTTTTACCCGAGAAGTCCATTTTAGAGTACCAGGTTGTCGTCTTTGAGGTAAGTATCTTGCCTAATGTTGTAACTTTTAGGATTTGAGTCTTTTGTGTTGATTGCAGTCCTTGTAGGTGAGGTGGCGAGTGCGTGCTCAGACTTATTTGTAGAAGTTGGCCTTTTAGAAAACTTAGGTTCTTATATTCACTGAGTATGAATTTGTTCTTGACATGATTGAGTTCCTAATCTCTGATTTCATCTTTACTTGCCTAATTTAGAATTTGCTTGCTTTTTGATTCACTCTTATTGCCTATTTGACTTCAAATTGACTAAACTGAAGATTTCATCCCTTTTTACTATCATGCTATATCTTCGTAATTGCTTATCTCTATTTTTAATTTTCATCCCCACCCTATAATTTGTTTAGTCTTAATTAAAGTTATGGTTACCTTCCTGCTACTCACCTTTAAGTTAAATTTTTGAATATCCTCGAAATTCGCTTAACCTTAAGGGTATTTTAAATATCTTATATCTTAGTTGAATTGACCTTATTTGAAATTCCAGATTCGTTTTAATTTCTTGTTGCTGAATTGTGCAATTGGGTACGACTGTTACATGCCATTTTCTTCCTTGTTGAGCTGTCCTTATTACGCCTAGTATTCTTTCTTGTGCTTATTCCTTGTGAACTAGCCTTGCCTTTATTGTGATCTAAGGTTCTTGAGTTGATGTACTTACCGTATCTTGTATTATTGTCATTTTGTTGTTATACTTGTTATGGTGATGCATGAGGTTTCTGCCGTGCGATTGTTGATATGGGGATTTTCACGAGGTTTCTGTCGTGCCGTGTTTTCTATTGATAATGCACATACGGCATGACAAGGAAGGATATATATATGTGGGTTGCGCAGGTGGCGAGACAAGGTGGGAACACTGTTGTGCGCATGTGGAGAGACAATGCGGGCACTCATTTGACTATTGCACACGTGGAGAGACAAGGTGGACTATCTCAGGGTTTACTTGTGATACTAGTGTTGGCCTGGGGAATTCTTTGTTTGTTGACACTGTGTAATGGTACACTTACTGTGAGGGTTTATTCGTGTGGAAATTATGAGAAAATAATGTACGTGTTGCCCCTTTCCCTTCCTTATGCTTATTGGCTATTGAATCATCTTAGGACACCTGCACAACCATACACGCAGTTAAGCACTATTATCGGATTAAGGACTTTCCTTGTTGTTGTTGAGTATAGATACTCTTGTTGTACTTACTATATATGTGGGAATTACCCCAAATGGAACGTGAGTCATCCGTGCAGTTATTACTTGAAATGAGGGCACAAGATGCCAATGTTAGGGTTCAGATACTAGGACCCGTGAGTGTTGATTTTTTCCGAGGTTCGGTACCTCGTGGAGATGACTAATTACTTGATGTAAAAGTAGTCAAAATTGTTGATTCCTTACTTGTTCGTGTTGTATATTTACATTCCGGATTTATTTGTGTTCACTTACTCTTTCATACTATTTTTACGATTTTTCTGCTATTACTTGTTATTCCTTTCCTTATTGAATTTACTGTGTTGCTAGTCCTATTGTGTAGCCCTTATGTAAATGTCATAATATGTTATCCTATATTTATACTTGTTCATCTCTTAGACCCTTGGACGTCTTGACTAGTCCTCGTCACTACTTCACCGAGGTTAGTCTTGATACTTACTGAGCACCGCCGTGGTGTGCTCATACTATACTTCTGCATATTTTTGTGCAGATTCCAGGGTTTTGTGTATCCGGCCGATCGATAGTTAGCAGCGTGGTTTCCGTTGTAAAGGATCAAGGTAAAACCGCTACAACATTTTGCGGGTTTCGTAGTCACCGTCTTGTTTTTTTTTTTCATACATTGTTGTACTTATTTCAGAATAGTGGTAATTAGGAATTTTAGTGTAAATTCTGTAAAGCTTATGACTTGTACTTACCGGGTTTTGGGAAGATGTGTAATTTATAGAGATTTATTTCAGAAAGCACTTAAATGATTTTTATATTATGATTGATGTTTATTAATAATAGGCTTACCTAGTCCTTAAGACTAAGTGCCGTCGGGATACCCAACGGAAGGAAAATTGGGTCGTGACAATAATGGTTCATTTTTAGTGGGAGTTTTGGGAAATAAGGCACTTCAAATAAAACCAATCTATAACATAGCATGGAATTCATATCATGGCAGCCAAATATAAAGGATAAGATTAAGTTTCTTATTGTTTTCTAACTTTGTACTACTAGAGGTGTCTTATGTTTTCTTTAGCACTTTCATTGCGCCATAAGTAAGGTAATGTATGTGCTTTATGGTGTTTACTTTTCTTTGGACTCTTGGCTAGCTACACGAAGGGTGGCATGTGGACCAGTTCCGGGCTTAAGTGGGCTAAATGGGCTGGGTCACAGTCCCAATTTAAACATGTTTTGCGGTCCCAGGCCTGATGGTCTTTTTGTAGGAACCGACCTGGGACCGAGACCGGGCACACAAACTAATGGTCCCGGGCTAAGTGGGTCCAACAGATACTTTTTTTTTTAATTTTTTTTTTATAGAAGTTAGAGAAAAAAAGATGGTAATAAAAATATCAAAGGAAATTCCTTGTAAATTATATTATAGAATTATCCCCTAAATATTTTAATTCAAATTCAAAGACAAAAATATTGTAAAGAGATATTCAAAGCAATGCATTATTTTTATTATAGCATTAAAAAAATATGGCAATATCTTTTTTAGTCTTCTTTCCCCTATGGAATGAGCACAACAAGGTGCTAATACCACCATTGAGAAGAAAAAGAAAATAATCAAGATTTTCCAAAATACAAGTTTCATAATATATAGTTACATACTAATTTTTTTCATAAAAGCTACATGGTATCTCTTACAAACTTCATAAATCCTTCAAGGTTCGGAGGAATTTCCGTTGGTGGTGGCGAAAAAGAAGCTTGGTCATCACCGCTTCCGGGCAAAGTAGCATCCTCCGCAAGTTCAGCTAGCATTTCTTCGTAAGCTTTGTCTACCTCTGGTTGTGATTCAGCAAGCCCAAAATTTCTTCTTTCCAAACGGATCCAATCTCTGAAAAGTACTGATTTTTCCAAGATCTCCCTCATAGACGCTCTATAATCATCGAGTTGAAGTCTTGCTTGACTGAAAGCACTTTTTGATACCACTGTTGAATCTTGAATAGTTAAAAGATCTCGGGTCATCCTTGAAAGAACCGGAAAGTGTTTTTCTTTGTCCTTCCACCATTTCAAAATATTAAAGGAGCCGTCGGAATTCACTTCCTCAATTGAGGCTATTGCTTATGGAAGTTTAGACAACTCCCCATCTTCATTAAAAATATGACAAATACATATTTGACAAATACATCTAATATGAAAAATGTTACTAAACGCAGGACTCAGTATAATGATAATCAAAATCTATTTCTCTAACATCATTTTCATCAATAGTAGGATTACCATTAAGAGCATTCATATATTCATGGTCTAGTTGTTCAGCGGGTGCAATATTATGGAAAAATTGACTTTCGATAAATTGTAATAAACTATTACCGCTATCAAGAATAGCAGGTCTAGGACATGTATGGGGTTTGGGTCGGGGAGCCGGAGGAAGTGGAGGAGGAACATATTGGCCACTAGATTCGCCACTCTTGGATCTTTCCTTATTTTTACTAAATATTTTTTTAAGGAATAAGTCATCTTAATTAATCAAGCAATACAAAGTAAATAAAGAAAAGCAAAACTATAATATTAAAACTTAAGAGTTGGAACGAGTTTACGAATTGTGATGACCCAAAAAGTCATCTCTTATTTTACAAGGCAAAATGGTGTTTCCGAGATCTTGAAAACCTCCTTTTATTTCACCTTGTTTTGCGTGCGCAGCCCGGGCGTATAGCTGGGAAGCTTGTACATGAAAAACTGAGAAAATGCTAGTTTTGCCTTTAAAAATTGAATTTAAGTTGACTTTGGTCAATATTTTGGGTAAACGGATCCGGACCAGTGATTTGACGGTCACGAAGGGTCCGTACGAAAATGTGAGATTTGGCCATTTGCCCAGAATCGAATTCCAAGGTCCCAAGCCCGAGAAATGAATTTTTGGAAGAAATTGTTTTACTGAAATATAAGAATTTTTGGAAATTTGGTTATATTTGAAATTTATGGTATCGGGCCCGTATTCTAGTTCTGAAGCCCGGTACAGGTTCAATATGATATTTATAACATGTATGTAAAATCTGGTTAGAAACGGAGGTCGTTGACGTGATTCGGACCCACGGTTGTAAATTTTGATACTTGAAAGTTTTGGAAATTTTCTTTGATTTTTATGATAAATACGTTGTTTAATATGTTATTTTGGCGATATGATCGCACGAGTAAGTCCGTAGGATCTTTTTAAGGTTATGTGCATCTTTGATTTGGAGCTCCGAGGGCTCGGGTGAGTTTCGGATGGACGTCGGGGTGATTTTATTTAGAAAATCTGGTGTCTTGTGGCTGTTGCTGGTGTCCAGGGAATTTACCCTATGCGAACGCATGGGTAACCATGTGAATGCAATGCACACGCAAGGAAAGGGGATAGATAACACTGTGCGATCGCACAGTACAGGGTGCGAACGCGGAGCATAGGAAAATTACTCTATGCG
>ML412228.1:0-125022 GCA_005239525.1 Nicotiana knightiana | reverse complement strand
AAAAAATTAAAATATTAAGATTAGATATAACATTAATATTTATAGCAAAAAATAGTATAGAATATGGGTGTGGTCAAAAAATAGTTGTTCACAAGCATGACGGGCCAACTCGGAGAACCTCATCTCATACTGCATCACGTTCATGTCCTCCTGGCGCAACTGCTCAAACTCCATGCGCAGCTCCTTCCTGTGGGACTACGGTATTTACCTCTCTAGGAACAGAATGGAGAACTAACGCCAGGTAAGGGGCACAACATTAGCAGGTCTACGCCTCTCATAGGCCTCCTGCCAAGCGAGTGCAACTCCTACGAATTCAAAGGTAGTAAATGGGACCTCACTAGCCTCCAGTATCCCTGTTGTGCGAAGGATCCTATGACACTTGTCCAAAAAGCCCTGGGCGTCCTCGCCCTCAGTACCACTAAAAATTGGAGGCTGAAGTCTACTAAACCTATCTAAACTGCGATGCTCGTCATCTACCAAAGTTGGGACCACAAACTCCTGGGTTGGGGCAACCCGCTGGACTGGAACTGTCCCCGGTGTCTGAAGCCCCTGAGTAACCTGCTCAAATGTCTGGGTAGCTGGAGTCTGAGTGCCTCCCCCGGCCTGAGAAGTAGCAGCAGTAGACATGGCGACGGCCTGTTCCAGGCTGGTGCACACTGTCAAAATCTGGCTTAGGGTCTCCTGAAGACCCGGAATCACAATGGGCACTGCTGGTGCCTGATCCTGTCCCGCTGGAATCTCAACTGCGGGGTCCTGATCCTGAGCAGTGGGAGGGCCCACAGGTACTGCCCCGGCTGCTGAACGGGTTGCACCCCTCCCTCTGCCACGACCTCGACCTCCAGCTGGTCCTGCTGGTGTCTGATCACCATGATCGGTAGCACGAGTCCTCACCATATGTGAGAGAATGAAAACAACAGAAGTTTAGTTCCAGAATTCAACAGAGTCGTACGACAGAATTCAATAATGTGGGATTTTTCCTAAGGGTTCTGTAGCCTCTTGAAGATAAGTACAGGCGTCTCTGTACCGATCCGCAAGACTCTACTATACCTGCTCATGACTGGTGAGACCTATTTAACCTAGCGCTCTGATACCATCTTTTCACGACCTGATATCGGAGTCGTGATGGCGCCTGTCGTGGAACCAGGCAAGCCGCCCCTTTCATCTAAGTTAAATTCAGTTTCCAGTAAAAATACAATTTTAAACGAAATTATTGATAATACTAAGAGTCTGAAGTTTAAAAACAATATTTGAAACAAAAATTTAAAATTTCTACCCCCCGATCCGGTGTCACTCAGTCATGAGCTGCTATAAAAAAATAAAGAATGAAGAAATAGACAACATAGTCTCAAAATAAGTGCAACAGGTGGAATAAGGAAGAGAAGACGAGGCCGCGATCGCCAGCTGCTACCTCGACAACTCTAATGAAAACTCTGACAGCTGCTCAATATCCACTACCGGGTCCCGATGTAGCTGGATTTGCACACAAGGTGCAGGGGGTAACGTGATTACAAAAACTCAGACGAACCCAAACTATGGGCTGAGAGGAAATGACGGCCAAAACCTTAGAATTTACAATAAACAATATACAGAAATTAGACATGCTAACAGTTTATCGGAATGAGTAAATATGCCAAGTATGCCAGTATACTCTACATGCCATCATAAAAATATATGTATGAAACCAGTGTGGATATGCACATAGTGCTCACAACCCTCACACAACAGTCCACTTAGTACTGTATATGGCTCTCAGGCCCAAGGAAGGTCTATCCCAGAAGGTACATAATCATCGGTGACTGTAGTCACTCCGTACTGAGGAAAAAGGCCAATCCAGCCCCACCGAGAAAGTCCATCTCCAGAATACAACACTTGGACAAGATCCATGTCTAGGGACAATCCATCCCTCACATAACATCCACTTCGGACACGATCCATGCCCAGGGAAAATCCATCCCTCAACATCAATGCGCTCACTAGGGGTGTAAAGACTCTGGAGGGGCCCTAGTGGCCCAAGCGCTGTATCAAGCCAACAAAGGCATGATTTAATTATCGCTGCGGTGTGTAGTCCGATCTCATAACTGTCTCAATAACAGGCTCTCGGCCGCACTCATTCATTACTCTTCAGTCTCACTCACATGGATCACAGATGTATCCATCAACCCGAAACAATGATAAGTATGCATATAATTAACAATACTGAGACTGAGATATGAAGTGATATGCTATAACAGGATTGAGTATATGAAATCAAATAATCACAAAATGAGACAGTAATATACGACCACTCGGGTCTCATCATTGTCGACATGAAGCCTAGCATTTATACTTAACATTGTTTCTAACATGTTCACAATTACCACATTAACAGAAGCACAAATATCATCAGGGAATAATCACTAAGCGGTGCCATGGGATAAGCCAGGCCATAATTACTTGGTGCACGCCCGCACGCCCGTCATTTGGCATGCGTATCACCTCAATTATAGTCATAAATCATTTAGCTCGGGGTTTCAAACCCTCACAACCATGTTTGAAAACGTTACTTAGCTTAAAATCGGCTAAAATAGTACTCTGCAGTGCCTTTGCCTCAAGATTCGGCCCCCAAGTGCTCCAAATCTACCAAAAATCAGATGTATATCATTATAATATGCCAAGGAACGAACCCTAATCGGAATTTATCAAAAATACTCAAAAATCCCGAAATTGGTCAAACCTGACCCCGAGGCCCATGTCTCGGAACTCGATAAAATTTACACCATAAAAATCCTCATCCTCCCACGAGTCTATACATACCAAGAACACTGAAATCAGAGTCCAAATGACCCCTCAAATTCCCCTTTTTAAGGTCTCTAAACCACAAGCCCTAATTACCTATTTAAGCATTGTTTTTCCCCAAATTTCCACCACTAATCCGACCTTTAATCACATATAAACGAGTTTTAAGTCTAAATTCCTTACCTCACTGAAGAACTATCGATTTCCCTCTTCAAAAACCCTTCAGAAGCTTCAAACCCGAATAACAATGGTGAATGAATGGCCAACATTCGCTAAGGGTTCTTTTTATAGGTTCTGCCCAACGATGACCGCACCTGCGGTCCTTGACCCGCACCTGCGGTCCCAGGTGCGCACCTGCGAGAATTCACTTATGGGACCTTTTCTGCATCTGCGACAAAACCTCCGCATCTGCGACTCCGCAGGTGCGGTACAAGTCTCGCACCTGCGACCTTCACTAGTCCAGCCAACTTTCGCATCTGCGGAGCCTTGTCCGTTTCTGTGGGCGCGCATCTACGATCCCCCATATGCAGGTGCGGAAACACTAGAAAGTTTCCCACCAGCAACTTCCAAATGCCAAAAATCATGCCGTTACCCATCTGAACTCAACCCGAGGCCCTCGAGACCCCAACCAAAAATACAAACAAGTCATAATTGATCACCCGGACTTAGTTGAACTCTCAGAACACCCCAAAATGACATCGAAACACCAATTCAACCCATGATTCAATCCTAAAGATATTCAAACTTCTGAAATTCACCAACGATGCCGAAACTAACCAAACCTCGTCTGAATGATATGAACTTTGCACACACATCCAGAATGACGCTACGAACCTGCTCTAACTTCCAGAATTCCATTCCGACCCCGATGACCTATTTTCCACTGTCGATCGGAAATCGCCAAAAACTAACTTTCGCCAATTCAATCCTAATTCTACACCGGATATCAAAACTACGTTCTGAACACACTCCTAATTTTCAAATCACCTAACGAAGCTATCCGAGCCATAAAAAATACATTCCGAGGTCGTTTACCTATAAGTCAATTCCCGATTGACTTTTCCAACTATTCAACTCATTTAAGAGACTAAGTGCCTTAATTCTCACCACGACCACTCTGAACCCAAGTCAACCAACCTAACACCACACAAAAGAGATGAACCACACAAGCAATGAAGCATAAATGGGGAAACGGGCTAAACTCTCGAAACGACCGGTCGGGTCGTTATATGATTATACTTTAAATTTTTCAATATAAATTTGTGGATGAAGGGTTACCTTCGAAGAATTGGCTAAATTTTCAAAGTTGTTGACTAAGGTTTGAGGGGGAAAATATTGCAGTGCCGAGTTACTATTATTTTTTCTTACAATGTTGTGGTTTCTGCTTTGTATTCGTACTTCCGTCCTTTCTTTTGTGTATTATTACGATGTTCCGTTGTTATTTGCTGTATTTTCCTTCCACTTTGTACTTGTTATTTTGTTAATTATACCTGAAATAATTAGAAAGATGTCATGTCATGTCATTCCTATACTTATGCATGTTTAGTTTATCGGATCAGTGGGTGTCTTGACTAGTCCTCGTCACTTCTTCACCGGGGTTAGTCTTGATACTTATTGACCACCGCTGTAGTATGCTCATACTACTCTTCTGCGTATTTTTGTGCAGATTCCAGGATTTGCATAGCCGGCCAATTGATTGTTAGTAGCGTGGTTGTTGTTGTGGAGACTCAAGGTAAAACCACTTCAGTGTTCGCGGTTTCGGAGTCACCATCTTATGTTTTTGTTGCATTGTTGTACTTATTTTTGAACAGTGGTATTTTTAGGAGTTTTAGCGTACTTTCTCTAAAGTTTATGACTTGTACTTACCGGGTTCTGGGAAGAAGTATAAAGTGATGAGATTTAATTCAAAAAGCACTTAAACTACTCTTATATTATAATTGATGTTTGTTATAATAGGCTTACCTAATCTTTAAGACTAGGTGCCGTCACAAAATTCAACGGAAGAAAAATCGGGTCATGACATTAATGAAGTTGAATAAAGAAAAGAGTCTTTCAAATAATATATGGATTAAACTTCAATGTCGTATTTTCCCGAAAGTTAGTTCTGTATATGTTATTAGTAAAGTGTTAATATTTTAAAAAATTAGGGGCTGTTTCTTGTTTATTAGTGTGGTTTTTTTGTTGCACCTTGAGTGTTCTTTTAATTGTCTTTTTCAAATTATTTTATTTAGATTCATACAATACCAGAAGTAATGGCTAGTCTTGGTCTCGTGCCTTTATATGTGTAAAACTAAACAAATACTCCTGAAAAAACTTGTGTATTGCTCATAATTTCTGTATGAATTAAACATTTGTTATTATCTATTTAGGACAATTTGACAAATTAACCTCCAAATTTTGACGAGATGCATTAAAAAAGAGGATAAGGTTGAATATCCTCCACATATTATTCTAGGCAGAAATGAGAAGTATTACATAGGCTAAAAGTAATATATATATATATATATATATATATATATATACACACACACACTTGCTTTAGTGTACATGCGTTGCACCTGTGGTTAGCGTCAATCAGTAAAATATGTGTATATGAAGAACATGTAAATCTAGCTATCAAATGATAAGTTTTAAAATGTCTATGTAAGTTAATATATAAGTAACTTTGTACAGAGAAAAGTATATGGAGATGTCATTTATTTGAACGAATACCAGAAAGAAAATTAATTAATGACAACTAACTTAGAATATATTTTGTCTTCTAATATTTCATTCTTATTATTTTTAACGTTTGCATTTTTAACGGTTTGACTCTTACTACTATATTATAATATTCGAAAAGAATGACTTGAATTTTTCGCAAATTAGTTAAATCAAAGACTTTTTTGGTTAATTAGGATTGTTCTTAATGTTAAAGAGATTTTTTTGTTGTTTATTCAAATCTTAATAATAGCTCATCCCAAGTTTTAAATATTTAATTGTAATTATAATATTTATCCAATACGAATTTTACGTTCAATATTATAAAAAAATCGTTCAGGGTATGCGCATCGCGCGTGTCCTATCTCAATGAATGTTTGAGTTATGAAATAAAGTATAAGTTCCTGACAATAGCCATTAATATTGACATTGTACGTATAACTAACTTAATTAAGAAAAAAAACGTCTTATAGAAATCCTCAATCATCAGTTAATAATTCAATTCAAAATTTATGCCACTTTTTAATAAATAAAATTAGCATGCTTACTCTTCAGTTCAGTAGTACACATAGACATTGAAAATATAAATAGTGGATAAAATTTCACAAATATAGCCAATAACTAATAATCCATGAATTTCATATTAACACAAAATCAAAGTGCCCTGACAATGAGAAAAGACATTCAAAGAGAATATTTAAGTAAGCTAGTAAAATACACCGGACAAAAGTCACTAGCATAATAATAATAAGAAACTACTACAAAAAAAAAAAAAAAACAGAAACGGAGAAGGGAAGAAAGAGAAAAGAAGAAAAGAGAGGAAGAAGAACAAAGCTTTGACTCAAGAGGTAACCTTCTTCTTCTCATCTGTTGAATTATTTCACTGAATCTATGTAATTTCATGTAGCACAAAAGAATTCAATATCACCTTTTCTCTTATATATACAATTACTATGGAGATAATAAGGATATAAAGGTTTGATTTAAGCACTGATAAGTATAATTTTAGAGGAATAAATTATACTAAATAGTTTGAAATTGATAGAATTATGGACTAGTCTTATGATTAAATATAAATTCACTAACTAAGACTCAAAAATGAACCCCGATGATTGGGTATTCTAAATTAGTGATGGATTTAGCCTAGATGAGGCAACTAATATGAGATCGATATTATGTAAATATAGATTGATTGGAGGAATTTGTACGAGTTGCTTGAGGTGAAGCAGTTGGTATTTCGGCACAAGTACTATGAGTAGTAATCTTACCGCAATTTATGTTTTCATAACTTTCATGATTTACACATGATTTTTAATATCAATGTTACCGATTATTTTGAGTTGCATGGGACAAGTCTTTTACTCGATATGATACCAAAATAGTTATTTGAGATGATTACCGTTGTTTTAAATATTCCTGTTGTCACTAGATATGTTCTACCATTACTTGAATTTACTATTATCGAAATGAAATTACATGATTTGATAAGAACCGAAATGCCCTATATTGTTTTAAAATATTTTCCTATGAGTATATAGGGATACAGAGACAAGTATAAATGGGAGTAGACTTTGAAGGATCCCGTAGCTAACATCGGATTCATTAGACCTGGTGCACCTTGTAATTACCGATTACCGTATAACACTCGCTAGTGGGAAGGTAGAACTAGCATACTGTTACCGATTTCCCTCGAGTAGGGACTATCGATATATATGACTTCTTGCAAAGAAGTCCACAGTTATACCAACTACATGATCCGTTCAATGAAACCTCCCAAAATATGGATATTGATATTATACAGTGGTTACCGAGCTTATTACAGAATTGTCAATCATATTATACTACAAGAAAAACATGATGAGACTAAAAATTATTTATTGTTTCTGAAAGGGGCATTTTTATGATAATTTCTATTTAATATACTAGCATGTTTTCTGACTTGTCCCCAAATAAAAACGGTTGTGGTTAAGTGTTATTATTCACTGAGCTAGCAACTCATTCCTCGCTAATTTTTTTACAGAGACAACAGTTGACGCAGGCGAGGATTTCATTAATTAGAGCACACAAGTTGATAGTTCTCGGTGAGCCTCGCACTTGTTCGCGTGGGCGGAGATTTTATTTATTTTCATGGTCTTTTCTTTGAACTCTTAGAGTCGCTCCATAGTCATTATTTTAGTGTCATGTGTATTCTTTTGTTATTATAGTCTTATGTTGAGTGTCATTATTATTTTTCAAAGTTGGAGATAAATTAGTATTTCTAGTGGTTATTTGGTGGTTTAGTTATGGTGGAGACTTGTATTGGTTAATTGACAAGTTGTCAATTGTTTGGAATGATATTAGGATGTTTGGTTGTTGATTTGAGACAGGAAAGTTTTTGGGAGGGTCTAAAAATAGGGGAAACTCTGTCCATTTTTCCGTAAAATTATCAATGAGGCTTACTTGGGAGCACTTGCTCCTAAGCGCCGGTCACAATCCTAAACTGGGTCGTGACAAAGTTTGTATCATAGCTTAGGCTTTAAGTCCTCGAGTTATGGAGCAATGTTTAGTAAAGTCTTGTTCATGGGTGTGTAGGCGCCCATACTTATGATCTCGAGGCTACTGAACATCTAGGAATGTTTTCCCTTCTTTCATTCTTTGATCGTGCGTTGAGATAACTTGAGATTGACTTTGGAATAATTCTTTTGCAGATGGCTAGGACACGCACACCCTCATGTGTTGGACGTCGTGTTGGACGTGGTGTTACCCGGGGTGGAGGTCAAGTTGAGGTTCATCAAACTAGAAGACAGACTGCTCCTCAACCTGAAGTTGGAAACATGGGTCAACCCCAAGCTGTTATGTCGGATCAAGTGCAAAGGTAGGGAGTTCCAGACGCTCCACCACCAGCACGAACTGTTGTACCTACTGTTGCCTTACCTACCGATGCAGTGGCAACGTTATTGAATGTGTTGGAGGCATTGGTGCCTGCTCGAGGTGGAAGTTCAGATCCTCAGGCTACTTTACAGACACAAGCACCTGCACAGACTCAGACTTTTGGGAATAAGGAAGTATCCCTACAAGAGTTCCTGAAATTGAAATCACCAAAATTCATAGGTTCCGATAATTCAGCAGATCCTCAAGGTTTCTTGGATGGGACACTCAAGGCATTACATGCTCTAGGATGTTCTAGTGAGAGAGTTGTGGAGCTCACAGCATACAAACTAGAGGATATGGCCAACACATGGTATGAAACTGTTCTAGGAAGGCCCAATGGAGTAGCACCACTGACATGGGACGAGTTCACTAAGTTTTTCAAGAATCATTTTCTTCCAGACAACATGATGCAAAAATATGCTAGAGACTTTGAGAGATTGGTTCAGACTACAGATATGGATATGTCAACATATAACACTAAGTTCTGTAAGCTGGCTATATATTCTCCTTACTTAGTGCCTACTAAAGAAGCTCGAGTTCAGAGATTTGTTGATGGATTGGTTGGTCGCCTATACACTGCAGTAGCCCCACAGATGAAGACTTTATCCTACTCTGATGTAGTTGACCTTGCTAGAAAAATTGAAAACAAGGGACGTGAGGAGCGTGCAGCTAGTGATTTATGTAAGAAGGCCAAGACAGGAGGGGCATTCAGTGGCGGTTTTAGTGAAAATAGAAGAGCAGGAAATCAGGGACAACAACAACAACAGGGTTCTCAGACAGGGACACACATGTTTTCACGGTCCACATACATACCACATTATAGACAGGGTACTAGGGGATCGTCAACATCTGGACATCGAAAGTCTGGACAGATATATGCCACTACTCCAGTCTGCCAGACCTGTGGTAGATCACATTTGGGACAATGTCGTGTTCTAACGGGAGATTGCTTTCAGTGTGTCCAGTTGGGATATCACTTGAGGGACTACCCTCAGCCTCCGAGAAATTTCAACCAGGCTTCTATTCAGTCAGCTGCACCGACTCAGACTACTCGTAATACTTCAGGAGCTACAGGTACAGGAAATAGAGGTCGAGGTGCTGGAGACCGCGCTACTGTGAATCAAGGACAAGGGAATGTTGGTAGAGGTCATGCGAGTGTTTTTGAATTTACTAGACAGGATGCTCAGGCCTCGAATGCTGTGGTTACATGTATTCTTTCTTTCTGTTCATTTGATACACTTGCGTTGATTGATCTGGGATCTACTCACTCCTATGTGTCCTCGTACTTTGCTTTGAGGTTTAGTAGACAGCCTGAGCTATTGAATGATCCTTTTCTAGTTGCTACTCCTGTTGGAGAGTCTCTATTAGCTGAATACGTGTATCGTGCTTGTCAGATTCGGGTTGAGGGTAGAGATACTCTAGCTGACCTTATTGTACTTGATATGATTGACTTTGACATGCTGATGGGAATGGACTGGTTATCTTCTTGCTATGCTATAGTCGATTGTCATGCAAAGATAGTTAAGTTTGAGATACCAAATGAACCCAGTTTTATTCTAAGAGGGAGTTAAGTTCCAGAGACTTGCAACATTGTATCTTTTATAAGGCTCAACGACTTCTAAAGAAAGGTTCTTGGGTCTCTTAGCTATTGTAAATGATACAAGAAAGGAAACAATTAGTATAGAAAATTTACCAGTAGTGAGAGAATTTTCTGATGTATTTCCTGAGGATTTACTAGGATTGCCTCCAGTACGAGAAATAGACTTTGGTATTGATTTGCTACCTGACACACAACCCATATCGATACCCCCATATCGAATGTCACCAGAAGAGTTGAAGGAGCTAAAGCAACAGTTACAGAATTTGTTAGATAAGGGTTTTATTAGACCTAGTGTATCACCATGGGGTGCACCAGTACTATTCGTAAAGAAGAAAGACGGATCCCTGAGAATGTGCATTGACTACAGGCAGTTGAAAAGATAACAATACGCAATAAATATCCTTTGCCTCATATAGATGACATGTTCGATCAGTTACAAGGAGCTGCCCACTTTTCAAAGATTGACCTCCGTTCTGGTTATCATCAACTTAGAATCAATGATGAAGATATTTCTAAGACTGCTTTCAGAACTCGATACGGGAACTATGAGTTTCTTATGATGCCTTTCGAACTGCAATGCTCCAGATGCATTCATGGATTTAATGAATAGAGTGTTCAAGCCATTTTTGGATAGCTTTGTAATAGTATTTATTGATGATATCCTGATATATTCTCGTAGCCAAGGAGAACACGAGAATCATCTCAGGACTGTGTTGCAGATATTGCGAGAACATCGGCTTTATGCTAAGTTCTCGAACTGTGAATTCTGGCTAGACTTGGTAGAATTTGTGGGACATGATGTGTCCAAAGATGGAATTATGGTAGATCCTAAGAAGAGAGAAGCTGTGCAAAAATTGCCCAGGCCTACTTCTCCTATAGAGATTCGCAGCTTTTTAGGCTTAGCAGGCTATTACAGGTGTTTTGTGCAGGATTTCTCCAGAATAATAGTGCCACTGACCAAGCTAACACAAAAAAATGCAAAGTTTCAGTGGACGGAGGAATGTGAGCAAAGCTTTCAAAAACTCAAAACATGTTTGACAATTGCACCAATATTAGACTTACCATTAGGTTCTGGAGGATTTACAGTATTCTGTGACATCTCGAGGGTGGGATTAGGATGTGTTCTCATGCAAAATGGTCGTGTTATAGCTTATGCTTCGAGACAATTAAAAATGCACGAGCAAAACTATCCTACACATGATTTGGAGATGACTGCAGTGGCATTTGCTCTAAAAATTTGGAGGCATTATCTATACGGCGAAACTTGTGAGATTTATACTGACCATAAAAGTCTGAAGTATATCTTTCAGCAAAGAGATCTGAATCTTCGGCAGCGTCGGTGGATGGAACTACTCAAAGACTATGATTGTTCTATTTTATATCATCCTGGAAAAACCAATGTGGTGGTTGATGCATTGAGCATAAAATATATAGGGAGTTTGGAACATATAGCCCCTGCAAAGAGACTTTTGGCCAAAGATATTCAGAGACTAGAAGATACAGGTATCAAATTTAGTGTCGAAAATTCAGAGGCATTGTTAGCTTGTGCTCAAGCTAAGTCTTCATTAGTTGAGCACATTAAGGCCACCCAATATGAGGATGAACGATTATGCAAATATAGGGATGAGGCCTTAGTTGGTAAAAGCAAGGATATGATTGTTGAAAGTGATAGTGTTCTTCGAATGGGTGACAGGCTATGTGTAGCAGACGTACATGGGTTAAGACATGCTATTCTTAAAGAATCTCACAACACTAAATACACTATACATCCTGGATCCACAAAAATGTACCATGCCCTGAAGCAATTTTATTGGTGGGAAGATATGAAGAAAGATGTTGCTAACTTTGTTTCTAGTTGTTTGACTTGTCAGCAGGTCAAGGCTGAGCATCAGCGACCCGCAGGACTACTACAACAAATTGAGATTCCAGAGTGGAAATGGGAAATAAGTACTATAGATTTTGTCACCGGGCTACCACGAACCCTTAGAGGTTATGACTCGGTATGGGTGATTGTAGATCGACTGACAAAATCATCACACTTTTTGCCGGTGAAGACTACATATGGTGGAGTCAGGTATGCACAAATATTTATGAACGAAATTGTCCGACTTCACGCTTTTGGAAATCTTTTCAAGAAACATTGGGTACACGAGTAGATCTTAGTAATGCATTTCATCCATAGACAGACGAGCAGTCTGAATGTACTATTTAGATCTTGGAGGATATGTTGAGAGCTTGCATTCTTGAGTTTGGAGGTAGTTGGCACACTCATCTACCGTTAGCTGAATTTGCTTACAACAATAGCTTCCAGTCCAGTATTCAAATGGCACCGTACGAAGCATTTTATAGTAGAAGATGTCGTTCTCCTATCGGATGGTTTGAAGCTGGTGAGACTAACTTATTGGGACCCGACCTAGTACAAGAAGCTATGGACAAGGTCCAATTGATCAGACGGAGATTGCTTGCAGCTCAAAGTAGACAAAAGTCTTATGCTGATAAGAGAAGAAGAGATTTAGTGTTCACAATTGGGGACAAAGTGTTCCTACGAGTCTCCCCTATGAAAGGTATGATGCGTTTTTGGAAAAGAGGCAAATTGAGCCCCAGGTTTATAGGACCATATGAGAAACTAGACCGAGTGGGAGCGGTGGCTTATCGTATGGCACTTCCTCCTGAGTTATCTTTTATTCACCCAGTGTTTCATGTCTCAATGCTAAGGAAATGTATATCAGACTCATCTCAGGTGCTTGAAGAACCTGCTATACCGCTTGATGAGAAGTTGTCTTACGAGGAGGAATCAACGGCTATTGTTTATAGGCAAGTAAGAAAGCTACGGTCAAAAGAAATTGAGTTCATGAAAGTTTTATGGCGAAATCATACCGTTGAAGAAGCTACTTGGGAACTACAAAAAGATATGCAAGCGAAGTATCCCCATTTTTTTTCAGTTTACAGGTACGTACTTGAGTTAAATTCGGTGACCGAATTTCATAAGGTGGGGAGGATGTAATACTCTATATTTTTATAAGGGTGTATTGGTCATTAGCATAATAATAATAAGAAACTACTACAAAAAAAAACAATGAAACCAATTAAAAGAAACCAAAAAAATAAATAAATAAATAAAGGATATAAGTGGGCTTATCCCTTTAACATGACATAAGTCACAAGGGTTAGAAAAATCTGCCAAATTGGAAAAAAGGGCAAGGGGAAAAGGGACGAAGCATTCTGCTTCAAGAAAACGAGAAAAAAAAAATAGAAACGGAGAAGGGAAGAAAGAGAAAAGAAGAAAAGAGAGGAAGAAGAACAAAGCTTTGGACAAAGGCTTTAAGAAGAATTGGGCTTGATATTGAAAGAATTAAAGCTCTCCTTCGACTCAAGAGGTTAACCTTCTTCTTTTCATCTGTTGCATTATTTCACCAAATCTATGTAATTTCATATAGTACAAAGAATTCAATATCACCTTTTCTCTTATATATACAATTACTATGGAGATAATAAGGCTATAAAGGTTTGGTTTAAGCACTGATAGGTCTAATTTTAGTGGAATAAATTATACTAAATAGTTTGAAATTGATAGAATTATGGACTAGTCCTATGATTAAATATAAATTCACAAACTAAGACTCAAACATGAACCCCGATGATTGGGTATTCTAAATTAGTGATGGATTTAGCCAAGATGAGGCAATTAATATGAGATCGATATTATGTAATTATAGATTGATTGGAGGAATTTGTACGAGTTTTTTGAGGTGAAGCAATTGGTATTTCGGCACGAGTACTGTGAGTAATAATCTTACTGCAATTTGTGTTTTCATAACTTGCATGATTTACACATAATTTTTTAATATGAATATGTTACCGATTATTTTGAGTTGCATGTGGGACAAGTCTTTTACTCGATATGATACCGAAATAGTTATTTGAGATGATTACCGTTATTTTAAATATTCCTGTTGTCACTAGATATGTTCTACCATTACTTGAATTTACTGTTATCTAAATGAAATTACATGATTTTATAAGAACCAAAATGCCCTATATTGTTTTAAAATATTTTCCTATGAGTGTATACAGATAGAGAGACAAGTATAAATGGGAATAGACTTTGAAGGCCTGCAGGTAACGGCGGGTTTGTTAGACCTGGTGCACCTTGTAATTATCGATTACCGTATAGCCTCTTTAGTCGGAAGGTAGAATTAGCATACTGTTACCGATTTTCCTCGAGTATGGACTACCGATATATATGACTTCTTGCAAAGAAGTCCACAGTTATACCGATTACATGATCCGTTCATTGAAACCTCCCAAAATATGGATATTGATATTATACAGTGTTTACCGAGCTTATTACGGAATTGTCAATCGTATTATACTGCAAAAAAACATGATGAGACTGAAAATTATTTATTGTTTCTGAAAGGGGCATTTTTGTGATAATTTCTATTTAATATACTAGCATGTCTTCTAACTTGTCCCCCAATAATACGGTTGTGGTTAAGTGTTATTACTCACTGAGCTAGTGACTCATTCCCCGCTAATTTTTTTTACAGAGACAACAGTTGACGCAGGCGAGGATTTCGTTAATTAGAGCGCACAGGTTGATAGTTCTCGGTGAGCCTCGCACTTGTTCGTGTGGGCGGAGATTTTATTTATTTTCATGGTCTTTTATTTGAAATCTTAGAGTCGCTCCATAGTCATTATTTTAGTGTCATGTGTATTCTTTTGTTATTATAGTCTTATGTTGAGTATCGTTCTCATTTTTCAAAGTTGGAGATAAATTAGTATTTCTGGTGGTTATTTGGGGGTTTAGTTATGGTGGAGACATGTATTGGTTAATTGACAAGTTGTCAACTGTTTGGCATGATATTAAGATGTTTGGTTGTTGGTTTGAGACAGGAAATTTTTTGGGAGGGTCTAAAAACAGGGAAAACTCTGTCTGTTTTTCCGTAAAATTATCGATGAGGCTTACTTGGAAGCACTTGCTCCTAAGTGCCGGTCACAATCCTAAATTGGGTCGTGACACCTAACAATGAGAAAAGACATTCAAAGAGAATATTTAAGTAAGCTAGTAAAATACACCGAAGAATGACTCATAATTATATTTGTAAGAGTACATTTGGTTTCAATGTATCATTATTCAAGTGAAATTAGTATTTAAACAATTCTAATATTGATTAACTCCATTTATCGTTATATTTGAAAATAATAGTTTTATGACAATTCTAAAAGCTATTTTTAAAAGGTAACTCCATCTAATTCCTTTAGCATGATATTGAATCTAAAATGGTTGATATATATATTTTTTGGTAATTAAATTCTGATATTTATTATATACTTTTATTATGATTCTTCAAAGGCCATCAGTAAAAATAATTATATTTTTTTTAGAGATTTGAAATAAGGAGGGTCGTCATATAGTTTTTTTTAGAAGAAACAGGTTCATACGTTAAAAAAAATAAGTACATATATTTTATATTAATTTGAAGGGCATATCCATTGGGGGTAAGCTTACAAAAATTGTAGTCATTTTTGTGACATACTATTAAATCTGACATGATCGAAATCGTTATATATTTTTATTATAATTCTTCAAACAGTCATCGTATTAACATTAATTAAAAAAATTGTATCTTTCCTTTAGAGCTATTGGAATGAATGACTAGTTCATATAGTTTGAAGGAAAAAAATGAATAATTAAGTAACAATGTAAGATCTAAAACTGACTAATACCGAATATGTACTTTACAACCAATAACTTATTACGTATACAAAAAACTATAGAGGGCCATTCATTTGAATAGATGAAAAATAAAAATAATAATAAATGTCAACTTATTTTGAATAATTATTATTTCATTCTTATTTCTTTTATTTTGAATGTTAACCAAGTTAATTTTTAATACTATATTATAATTTTATTGGACTTTATTTTCTAGTTTCTTTCAACATCGGTGTTTTGTTTATTCAAATATATCTATTTAAGCCAAGATTTTTGCCAACTTGAAGATAGTTTTACTTGTATGATGAATTTGAAAATAATGAAATTAATTCTTTTTGCTAATTAGCTATTCCAAATACTAATTATTTATTTTCAGCAATAAAAGATATACATTATATTTTATTGATTTAAATTCTTAATATTAGATCATAGCAAATTTTAAATATTCGATTATAATTATATTTTATCGAATAAAAATTCTTTTGTCAAATTGTAAGAAAATCAAACAAGTGGGAAATAGTTTGTATATTTTAAAGTATTTTAGTATATAAAAGAGTTTCACCTAAATCAAAACCTAAAAAAAGTTACTCTATCATCTTCCAAGAACGTCATACGTCATCTTTCCTATTTGATTGAATTCTTGGTATCTGTCCAAAATGATAAACTTCTAAATACCAAGTGGTTACGTCCTATTTGGTTAGTATTTTTAATTCTTTCATTTTCTTACCATTTATATACTCTTATAATTTAAGTGCAAAAATTTATATAAAGTAAAATACGTTGTGAATAGTTTAAGGATGGATGTCCATGCTGCTATGGACACTCATTGCTCTCACTGTTTGATGTTGAGTATTTCCTTCCTCTTACTATTTGTGGAGAGAAGGCTTATTTTTTAGGCTTATAAATAGCTTTGTATCTGATGGGTAAAGATACACCAAAGTGAAAGAAGAAAAGGCTTTTTCCTTTTTTCTATCTCTTCTTATTTATATTTTACTGCATTGCTTTTATTTTATAACACGTTATCAGCACGAAGCTCTAACCAAATCCATAATCTCTAAGTTTTGCTTATTCTCCTCCTCGGATAAAGTACGTTTCTTTTAAAGTTATTTTAAATAATGCTGATGTGCATATTTTGCATGTAAACTTTCTTTACTCTCATATAAACATGCTAACTGCTATCTCATGTACATAATATAATTACAACTATGATGAGTTATACATATTTTATTAAGTGGCTTCTACTCCAAAAATATTTTACTTAATGTCATAAATAATCTCATCAGCTTACTCATATGTTTATTGAATTGATTATAATCACTGTTATTTCACGATTATCCTTATAGTTACTTTTACAATTTTTTTTATTGTAGTTTTTACTATGTCGACTTTGTCAAAACTTGAATTTGTGGCACTTGATATCACAGGGAAGAATTATTTGTCATGGGTCCTTGATGTTGAAATTCACCTTGACGCTAAAGGTTTTGGAAATACTATTATACAAGGAAATGAAGCATCAAATCAGGATAAAGCGAAGACCATGATTTTCCTTCGTCATAATCTACATGAAGGGTTAAAAACTGAATATTTAATCGTAAAAGATCCACTTGCATTATGGATTAATTTGAAGGACCTATATGGCCACCTAAAACTTACGGTATTACCGAAAGCTCGGTATGAGTGGATACATTTAAAGTTGCAAGACTTTAAAATCGTAAGTGAGTATAATTTTGCTATCTTCAAATGTGGTGCTACAACAACAATACCGTGAAAAAGGTTTTAAGAAATATTTTGAGTTAATCACATGCCTACTTGTGGCAGAACAGAATAATACTATTAATGAAAAATCATGAAGCCAGTCCCACGGGTTCAGCTCCATTCCTGAAAGTGAATACTGTAGCAACATATGATAAGTTTGAAAGAAAACAAAATAATTACCGTGGCCATGGACATGGACATGGTCATAGACGTGGATGTGGCAGGGGACGAAACAATTATCGTCATTATGGTCGAAATAAACTGGAGAACAATAAGAGTTCTCAGATTAACCCTTCAAAAGGTAAAATTAGTATGTGTCACAGATGTGGTATGAAAGGTCATTGGGCATGCATAGCATGAGTACATAAATAAATATGTACCCAGTAAGTAGACCGCCTAATCTCGAAGAAGTAGTGACGAGAGGTCGACTTGACACTTACTAGGGTCCAAACAGTGAATTTAGGTGATAATTTAAAAGAGGACAACAAGTAAGCATGTATAGTAAGGAAATAAATATCGAATCGTAATAAAATACAAATATGTAGTGAAACATCAATTTACAAGTTTTCAGTTCGATCCTCCAGGATAATTCACAGCTCAAACAGTCATACACAATATCAAGCAGATAGCATGCACATAGTGGAATAAGGACATCCGGCCTGGGCCAACATAATAATAATAATTGTGCACTGCCGAAGGGTCGAACGGTGCGAACCATAGATGCATATATCAACCTGCCGTGGTGTACGACCCGCTCCTATGAGAATACAGGAAAAATCACTCTACTCGCGGGATATAAATTGTGAAGCGGTCGCATGCAAACACAACATCTTTCTTCCAGTTCTTTTCAAATAACAATTTCCTTCAAAACATCAAACTCTCAGTTTTCTTAAAAATAAAGTTGCATACAATGAAGTTACAAGCATATAACTCAAGTTAATGGAATTCACATGGCATGTTGTGGGCCTAACTATCCGGACATAACAATAATAGCCACTACGCACGGGCTCTCGTCATCTCGCACGTATGTAATCCCCCACAACAATAACACATAATCATTTAATTCACCTATGGGAAAAATTTCCTCTTACAAGTTTAGAAAGGAGACTTACCTCGCGTCAAGTCTACTTCCCGGGTCAAGAATGTGGCTGAAACTCCAAATTCGTCGCCCAAGGACCCGAAACTAGTCAAATATTGCATAAATCAACCAATCTATACTCAAAAGTATGAAATTTCCCTATTTAATTGATTATTTCAACCTAAATTGCAAAATCCCAAAATACGCCCCCGGGCCCACATGCTCTTATTCCCGACATTTTGAAGGAAACTATCACCCATGGCCTAAGGATCAATATTATATAGTTTTTGTTTGATTCCTCAATAAATTTCTTGGTAATTTCCCATTTTTGTCAAAAACCTAGGTTTTTACTCTAACCCATGGTTTCAACTAGTTGTGGTGTTAATCTACCTAACAATTCAAGTAATAAGCTAAATTCATAGTAGGAATTACTTACCTCACAGTAGCTAGGTCGAATACCCTCCTTGCAGGCTCTCAAAATCGCCCAAGAATGAAGAAAAGTGCTCAAAAATGGCTATGTCCCATGTTTAAAAGGAAGTGCAATGCCTACAGGCTTTTCGCAATTGCGGCTCAAGGACCGCACCTGCGAAGAAGGGGAAAGGGGCCTGGTTTCGCACCTGCGGAGCGAAGTCTGCACCTGCGGCTCCGCTCATGCGAAAAGGGGTCCGCACCTGTGGAAGTTGGCGACTCCCCCAGGAGTCGCACCTGCGAGACTGGGACCGCAGGAGCGGTCTTGCACCTACGAAATGACCTCCGCAGGTGCGATCGCACCAGGTCTGGTACACCAGCAGTCATTTTAGGCTGGTTTTTGCCTCGCTCGATGCCCGAATGGTATCTGGGCCCACCCAAGACCCCATTCAAATATACGAACAAGTTCTGAAATCACAATACGGACTCGCTCGAGCCTTCTGAATGTCCGAAACAACGCTAAATCTAAAAATCATACCCCAAAACCTATTGGATCAAACTTAATAACTTCAAGTTGTTTGAATTCGCTAACAATACGCCGAACCTATCTATACTACTCGAAATGACACCAAATTTTTCAAGCAAGTCATAAATGACATAACAGAACTATTCCCTGTCTCGAAATTCTGTGCGGACCTCGATAACACAAAAACACGTTCCAAACCTCAATTTGAACTTAAGGAAATTCGTATTTCACTACTTGGCACTGAAACGCCCCCCGGTTCATCCAAAACATGTTCTGAACACACACCCAAGTATGGAATCATCATACGAACCCACCGGAACCCTCGAATCTCGATTCCGGGATCGTTTACTAAAAATGTTGACTGAAGTCAAACTTGGCCTTTAAGTCCAACTTTAAGGAACTAAGTGTTCCTATACCACTCCAAACTCCTCCAAACTTCGAACCATCTGCCCCTGCAAGTCATAAATCAGTAAAAGCAACTACGGGGAGTCTCATTTAGGGGCACGGGATCCTAAAACACAAAATGACCGGTCAGGTCGTTACATTCTCCACCTCTTAAACAAATGTTCATCCTCGAACGAGTCTAGAATCATGCATGGAGTGCTGAATAAGTGTGGATATCTGCTCCGCATGTCGTCCTTGGACTCCCAAGTTGCCTCCTCGACTGGTTGACCCCTCCACTGGACAGTTACGGCGGAAACCCTATAGGACCTCAACTGGCGATCCTGCCTGTCAATGATAGCAACTGGCTCCTCCTCATAACCCAACCTCTCATCCAGCTGAATGGTACTGAAATCTACGACGTGAGAGAAGTCGGCGTGATACCTCCGGAGCATGGACACATGAAAGACCGGATGAACCCCTGATAAACTGGGAGGTAAAGAAAGCTCATAAGAAAACTCTCCAACTCGTCTCAACACATCAAACGGGCCTATAAACCTCAGGCTCAACTTTCCCTTCTTCCCAAACCTCATAAGACCCTTCATCGGCGAGACCTTCAACAGAACCTTCTCGCCCTCCATAAATGATACATCACACGCCTTCTGATCCGCGTAACTCTTCTGTCTGGATTGTGCTGTGCGAAGTATCTCCTGAATCAACTTCACCTTCTTCAAAGAATCCTTCACCAGATCGGTGCCATATAGCTTAGCCTCGTCAGGCTCAAACCACCCGATGGGAGATCGATATCGCCAAACATACAAGGACTCAAATGGAGCCATCTCAATGTTGGACTGATAATTATTATTATAAGCAAACTCGGCTAAAGGCAAGAATTGGTCCCACTGTCCTCCAAAGTCAATCACACATGCCCTGAGCATGTCCTCCAATATCTGGACTTTCCGCTCCGACTGCCCGTCTGTCTTAGGGTGAAATACTGTGCTGAGCTCTACCCGGGTGCCTAACTCACTCTGCACAGCCCTCCAGAAGTGCGAGGTGAACTGAGGACCTCGATATGATACAATGGACATAGGCACACCATGCAACCGAACTATCTCCCGAATGTAGATCTGGACCAACCTCTCAGAAGTGTAAGTGGTAGCTACTGGAATGAAATGTGCCGACTTGGTCAACATGTCCACAATAACCTAAACCGCATCAACCTTCTGAAAATTCCGAGGCAACCAACTACGAAGTCCATAGTGATGCGCTCCTATTTCCACTCAGGTCTAGGCATCTGCTGAAGTAGGCCTCCTGGCCTCTGGTGCTTACTTAACCTGCTAGCAATTTAGACATCTAGCCACATACTCCACTATTTGTTTCTTCATATATCTCTACTAGTAGTGCTGCCTCAGGTCACGATACATCTTCTTAGCACCAGGATGTATAGAATACCGTGAATTGTGCGCCTCATCTAGAATCCTCTCCCTCAGGCCATCAATATTAGGGACACATAAGCGACTCTAAAGTCTCAGAACACCATCCTCGCTAATGGAAACCTCCTTGGCACCACCCTGAACCATTGTCTCCCAGAGAGCCACCAAGTGCGGATCATCATACTGCTGAGTCTTGATCTCCCCCAATAATAAAGAATGAGCCATCACACATGCAAGAACCCGGCTGGGCTCGGAAAGGTCCAACCTCACCAGGCAATTAGCCAAGGATTGAATGTCCAAAGCTAGAGGTCTATTCTCTGCTGAAATGAAAGCCAAATTACCCATACTCTCCGCCTTCCTGCTTAAGGAATCTGCTACCATATTCGCTTTGCCCGGATGATAAAGAATGGTGATGTCATAATCCTTCAGCAAATCAAGCCACATGGGCTGCCTCAAATTGAGATCACTTGACTTGAACAAGTGCTGCAAACTGCGGTGATCTGTATAAACCTCACAAGGCACCCCATACAAGTAATGCCTCTAAATCTTAAGAGCATGAACAATCGCCGCCAACTCCAGATCGTGCACATGATAATTCTTCTCATGAAGTTTCAGCTGCCGTGAAGCATATGCAATAACTCGCCCTTCCTGCATCAACACACAACCCAAACCAACACGTGAAGCGTCGCAATAAACCATATACATCCCAGAACCGGAAGGCAACACTAGAACTGGTGCTGAGGTTAATGCTGTCTTGAGCTTCTGAAAGCTCGCCTCACACTCGTCGGACCATCGAAATGGGGCATTCTTCTGAGTCAATTTAGTTAGAGGGGCCGCAATGGATGAAAAGCCCTCCACAAATCATAATAACCCGCTAGACCCAAGAAGCTCCTGATATCTGTAGCTGAAGTAGGGCGTAGCCAACTCTGAACTGCCTCAATCTTCTTAGGATCAACCTTGATACCTTCTCCGGATACCACATGTCCCAAGAATGCCACCGAATCCAACCAAAATTCACACTTGTAGAACTTAGCATACAGCTTCTGTTCCTGCAAAGTCAGGAGCACAACCCTCAAATGTTGCTCGTGCTCCCCCAGGCTGCGTGAGTAAATCAAACTGTCATCAATGAAGAAGATGACAAAAGAATCAATATAAGGCCTGAACACCCTGTTCATCAAGTCCATAAATGTTACTAGGGCATTAGTCAAGACAAAGGACATCACCAGGAACTCATAGTGACCATATCTCGTACGAAAGGCAGTCTTCAGAACATCTGAATCCCGAATCTTCAGCAGATGGTACCCCGATCTCAAGTCAATCTTAGAAAACACCTGAGCACCCTTCAACTGGTCAAACAAATCATCGATACGCGGAAACGAGTACTTGTTCTTGATGGTTACCTTGTTCAACTGGCGGTAGTCAATACACATCCGCGTAATCCCATCCTTTTTCTTCAAGAATAGAACTAGGGCACCCCAAGGAGATACGCTCGGTCTGATAAACCCCTTAGCCAATAACTCCTCGAGCTGTTCTTTAAATTTCATCAATTCCTTCGGAGCCATGCGATAAGGGGGAATAGATATGGGTTGGGTGCCCAGAGCTAAGTCAATGCAGAAATCAATGTCATGATCCAGTGGTATGCCTGGAAGGTCTGAAGGGAATACATCATCATACTCTCGAACTACTATCACTGAATCAATCATCGGAGACTCAGCGGTGGTGTCCCGTATGTACGCAAGATAAGCCAAATAACCCTTCTCGACCATATGTCGAGTCTTAAGGAAAGAAATGACCCGACTAGCGGCACTAACTGAGGAACCTCTCCACTCCAATATCGGCAACTCAGGCATGGCTATAGTAACAGTCTTGGCATGGCAATCTAGAATAGCATGATAGGGAGAGAGCCAATCTATGCCCAGGATGACCTCAAAATCGACCATATCGAGCAATAAGAGGTTCGTTCTGGTATCGAACCCACAGAATGTAACCATACATGACCTATAAATCTGGTCCACAACCATAGAATTTCCCACAGAAGTGGACACAGAAACAGGAGTACCCAAGGACTCACGAGGAATATCCAGGGAATGAGAAAATAAGGCTGATACATATGAATAAGTGGACCCTGGATCGAATAATACCGATGCATCTTTACCACATACTGAAATAATACTTGTGATCACGACATCTGAGGCCGCTGTATCTGATCTGGCCAGAATTACACAGAATCTGGCTGGAGTGTCGGATGACTGACCTCCACCGGAATAAACAGGAGCTGACTGGGCTCCCCCTTCTTGGCCTCCACCTCTGGGACGAACCCCACAAGCCTGACCTCTACCTCTGGGTGGCCGAACCGCTGGTGCTGACCTCATAGTTTGGTGACCCTGCTGCACTGCCTTCCCCTGAAGCCTGGGACAATGCCTCTTCATGTGACCTGGATCTCCACACCTATAACAACCTCCCGGCACCATGGCCTGCTGCCTTGAAGAAGAACCCTAAATAGCGGGGACGGTATGAACTCTCTGGCATAGCACTGAAGTAAGGACTGGTAGACCCCTGATGACCAGAATACCCGCCGGAGGAACCCTGAATAGCTGGTTGGCGGTAAGAACTCTCCGGCATGGCGCTGAAATAAGGTCTCACTGGGACACCTCGTGGAGGTGGTGGTGGTGCTGAATTTGGGGGCCTACTGGGCTGGCCCCTACCAAACTGACCTCTGCCTCTAGCTGGAGCACCTCTAAAATCCCCGAAAAATCTAGCCCTCTTATCGTGCTGACCCTGCTCTCTGCTCCTAGATCGATAACTCTCGATCCTACGAGCAATCTCTACCACAAGCTGATAAGGAGTTCCCATATCCACCTCTCGGGCCATGTTGGCCCTAATACCTGGATGCAACCCAGCTACAAAATCTCCGCACTCTCTCTGCATCAGTAGGATGTATCATGAGTGCATGACGAGACAGCTCAGAAAACCTAGCCTCGTAGTCTGTCACTGACATCTAACCCTGCTCCAGCTGCTCAAACTAATACCGCAGCTCTTCCCTCTCAAATGGTGGAATATATCTGTACAGGAATAACTGAGTGAACTGCTCCAAAGTGATGGGAGGGGAATCTGCCGGTCTGCCAAGAATATATTACTGCCACCATCTACGGGCTCTGCCCTCTAGCTCAAAAGTAGTTAAGTCAACTCCATGAGACTCCAGTATCCTCATGTTGTGCAGTCTGACCCTGCACCTATCAATAAAGTTATGTGCGTCCTCATGACGCTCACCTCCTTAGACAGGAGGGTGCAATCTGGTCCATCTGTCTAATAACTTCTGCGGATCGTCGTCCGCAGCTGGTCTGGGCTCAGGTGCTGCTGCTGCTACTGGCTGAACCCCGCCCATAGGTAGTGTACCCGGGGTCTGATATACTGTTGTTGCATGTCCGGCGGCCTGTGCAGTAGGGGTCTGTGATCCCCTTCCCACCTGAGATGTGTCCGGATCTACTGGAAATAAACCAGCTTGAGTCATGGTGTCCATGAACCGCATCATACGGCCCATGACCTCCTAAAATCCTGGCGCTTTTGTAAAATCCAAAGGGGCAGGATATTCTGTGGGCACCTCACCCTGCTCCTCAATGATGGGATCCTCTACTAGATCCGCTGGGGGTGCGACTGGTACAGTCCTGGGATGCCCTCGTCCCCTACCTCGGGCTGGTGCCGTCCCCCAGCCTCTGCCACGGCCTCGGATGATGGGGGTAGCGGCCCCTTCCGGTTTCAGAACATCGGCTGCTCGCATCCTCACCATCTGTGAGAGAATAGAAGAGTGAGATTTAGTATACCATAAACTGCACGATAGAAGAGGAGTAAAGAGAGATTTCTTAACACCCTATAGCCTCCCAAAGATAAATACAAACGTCTCTATATCGATCCGCAGGACTCTATTGGGTTTGCCCGTAACTTGTGAGACCTACGTGAACCTAGAGCTCTGATACCATGTTGTCATGACCCAAATCCTAACTCAGGTCTCGATGGCGCCCAACACCGCTGTAAGGCAAACCAACCGTTATTTACTAGTGATTTCAGGTAGTTTACCAAAAACATTTTTATCAACACTTGCTTAACTTAGTTTTAAGACATTAAGTAGAAAGGGATCACTTAGGAAAATTTTATGCAAAATAAATAATCATGAAGTCATAATTTACGATTACATCCCAAAATAAAGTCTACTAGCTTTGCGCCAGGAACTAGTGTCATAAGTCTACAGGCATCTAGTAGAATAAATATCAAAAGAATGAAAGTTTGTCCTACTGTCTGAGTGAGTATAGATAGAAATAACAAAAGAATAGCTCCAGAGTGCTGCTGGAAGTCGCCAAGAGGAGCAACTCAACGTGAAGCCTCGGTCTGTATAACTCAGGAACGAGCTCTGGACTGGAACCTAGATGCACCTGCCTCAGAACCTGTACAATTAAGTACAGAGCATAGCATGAGTACATAAGCAATATGTACCTAGTAAGTATCCCGCCTAATCTCGAAGAAGTAGTGACGAGGGGTCGACTTGCCACTTACTAGGGTCCAAACAGTGAATTTAGGTGATAATTTAAAAGAGGACAACAAGTAAGCATGGATGGTAAGGAAATGGATATCTAATCGGAATAAAATCCAAATATGTAATGAAGCATCAATTTACAAGTTTTCAGTTCGATCCTCTAGGATAATTCACAGCTCAACAGTCATACACAATATAAGGCAGATAGCATGCGCATAGTGGAATAAGGACATCCGGTCTGGGCCAACATAATAATAATACCGAAGGGTCGAACGGCGCGAACCATAGATGCATCTATCAAACTGTCGTGGCGTACGGCGTGTTCCTATGAGAGCAGGGGAAAGAATCACTCCGCTCGTGGGATATAAATTGAGAAGCGGTCACATGAAAACACAACATCTTTCTTCCAATTCTTTTCAAATAACAATTTCCTTCAAAACATCAAACTCTCGGTTTTCTTAAAAACAAAGTTGCATACAATGAAGTTACAAACATATAACTCAAGTTAATGGAATTCACATGGCATGGTGTGGGCCTAACTACCCGGACATAACAATAATAGCCACTACGCACGGGCTCTCGTCACCTCGCACGTACGTAGTCCCCCACAACAATAACACGTAATCATTTAATTCACCTATGGGGAAATTCCCTCTTACAAGGTTAGAAAGGAGACTTACCTCGCGTCAAGTCTACTTCTCGGGTCAAGAATGCACCCGAAACTCCAAATTCGTCGCCCAAGGACTCGAAACTAGTCAAATATTGCATAAATAAAACAATCCATACTCAAAAGTATGAAATTTCCCTATTTAATTGATTATTTCAACCTAAATTGCAAAATCCCAAAATACACCCCCGGACTCACATGCTCGGATTCCGGAAATTTTTGAAGGAAACTATCACTCATGGCCTAAGGATCAATATTATATAGTTTTTGTTTGATTCCTCGAAAAATTTCTTGGTAATATCCCATTTTTGTCAAAAATCTAGGTTTTTACTCTAACCTATGGTTTCAACTAATTGTGATTTTAATCTACCTAACAATTCAAGTAATAAGCTAAATTCATAGTAGGAGTTACTTACCTCACAGTAGCTAGGTCGAATACCCTCCTTGCATGCTCTCAAAATCACCCAAGAATGAAGAAAAGTTCTCAAAAATGGCTAAGTCCCATGTTTAAAAGGAGGTGCACTACCTACAGGCTTTTCGCACCTACGGCTCGAGGACCGCACCTGCGGTCTCGCATCTATGATAAAAATCTCGCACCTGCAGAAAAGGGGAAAATGGGCCTGGTTTCGCACCTGCGGAGCAAAGTCTGCATCTGTGACTCCGCTCCTGCGGAAAGGGGTCCGCACCTACCGAAGTTGGCAACTCCCTCAGGAGTCGCACCCTGCGAGACTGGGACCGCAAGAGCGGTCTCGCACCTACGACATGACATCCGCAGGTGCGGTCGCACCAAGGCTGGTGCACCAACAGTCATTTCAGGCTGGTTTTTGCCTCGCTCGATGCCCAAATGGCATCTGGACCCACCCGAGACCACGTCCAAATATACCAACAAGTCCTAAATCATAAAACGAACTCACTCGAGTCTTCGTAACGTCTAAAACAACGCTAAATCTACAAATCATACCCAAAACTTATGGGATCAAACTTAAGAACTTCAAGTTCTTTGAATTCGCTAACATTACGCCAAACCTATCTATACTACTCGGAATGACAACAAATTTTGCAAGAAAGTCATAAACGACATAACAGAACTATTCTGGGTCTCGGAGCTCCATTCGGACCTCGATAACACAATAACACGTTCCAAAACTCAATTTGAACTTAAGGAAATTCTTATTTTACTACTTGGCGCCGAAACGCCCCCCGGTCATCCAAAGCCCGTTCCGAACACACGCCCAAGTCCGGAATCATCATACAAACCCACCGGAACCCTCGAATCTCGATTCCGGGATTGTTTACTAAAAAATGTTGACTGAAGTCAAACTTGGCCTTTAAGGCCAACTTTAAGGAACTAAGTGTTCCTATACCACTCCAAAATCCTCCAAACTTCGAACCACCTGTCCCCGCAAGTCATAAATTAGTAAAAGAAACTAGGAGGAGTCTCATTTAGGGGAACTGGGTCCTAGAACACAAAATGACCGGTCGGGTCGTTACAATGTACTTTTTGATTTTTTTATGAAGAATATGAAAATTCCCTAGTCTTCAGTTGGACTCAAGATTAATAAAGATGATATATGCCTTCTGGATAGTGCTACAACACACACTATTTTAAGGGATAAGAGATATTTCTCTTATTTGGTAATGAAAGAAGCCAATATTAATACAATATCCGGCAGTACAAAATTAATTGAAGGTTTTGGAAGAGCCAATTTATTACTACCTGGCGGAACAAATTTGGATAATGATGAAACACTATATTGTAGTAAATATCAAAGAAACTTATTAAGTTTCAAAGATATTCGCCAAAATGGCTACCATATTGAGACTACAAATGATGAAAAGATTGAATATCTATTTATTACTACAATAATGTCTGGTAAGAAATATGTGCTTGAAATGTTACCTGCTCTTTCCTCCGGCTTATATTACACAAGTATTAGCAGGATTGAAACACATGTCGTAGTAAATGAAAAGTTTACTAATCAAGATAATTTTATTATTTGGCATGACCGGTTAGGCCATCCTGGTTCTAATATGATGCGTAAAATAATTGAGAATTCACATGGACATTCAATGAAAAACCAGAAGATTCTTCAATTTAAGGAATTCTCTTGTGTTGTATGTTCTCAAGGCAAATTAATTATTAGACCATCAACTATTAAAGTTAGGATAGAATCCCTTGCATTTCTGGAACGTATACAGGGTGATATATGTGGGCACATTCACCCTCCATGTGGACCATTAAGATATTATATGGTTTTCGTAGATGCATCTACAAGATGATCACATGTGTGCTAACTATCAACTAGGAATTTGGCATTTGTGAAATTTTTGGCTCAAATAAAAAAGCTAAGAGCACAATTTCCAGATTATGCAATTAAGACAATTCGTCTTGATAATGCTGGTGAGTTTACATCCCAAGCCTTTAATGATTATTGTATATCAACTGGGATAACAATTGAGCATCTGGTTGCTCATGTTCATACACAAAATGGTCTAGCGGAATCATTGATGAAACGCCTCCAATTAATTGCTAGACCAATGTGTTTAACCAAAAGAATTGGATTCTTTGCCCAAAGCTATTTTAAGAAGAAAACGGGTTTCTGATAACCAAAGAATAAGATTATAATTGTAGGCAAACTTGTAAATGGAAAGCAGTAAGATGCACAAAAAGTAAGTATATTGCAATAGTAGTTCGGATGTCCCTTTACAGGTTATATTTTACTCCCTTATATAGGGAATTTCCTAATATAACGTCTTCCTTTTTCAGTGATTGAGCATTAATGACTAATTACGATATTAATGTAACGTTACAATGAGTAATCGTTACCGTTGCGTGAATGTTGTGTAACGTGTGGATCACTAATTGAAGATCTCTGAATCCACCCTTTGTTCCGCACAGATACATTTTGACCGTGTCTCTTCATCTTCTCAATTAGGTTGAGACTTCCGAAGCTAATTAACCCGTGGGTGTGATTTGTCATGCCTCTTTGCCTCATACCTCTTCATAGAGTCTCGTCCAGCTGGCGTGTCTTCATTGCTCCACGTAGACTGCTAAGTCATCAAGATTTATTACACGTATGAAGCTCTATTTTACCAATACACAATGCTTATGAGAACGAAACATCCCATTTCAGTATGGGGTCATGCTATTTTGCATGCAACAGCACTTGTGCGGATAATACCCACAAGTTATCACAAAGTCTCCCCATTGCAATTGGCTTTTGGTCAGGAGCCAAATATTTCCCATCTTAGAATCTTTGGTTTTTCTATATATGTTCCAATTGCTCCACCACAACGCACAAATATGGGTCCTCAAAGAAGGTTGGGGATATATGTTGGATATGAATCTCCTTCTATTATAAAATATCTAGAGCCGATGACAGGAGATTTATTTACGGCAAGATTTTCTGATAGCCATTTTGATGAATCAGTATACTCAACATTAGGGGAGAAAATAAGCAGCTGAAAAATGAGATAGATTGGAATGCATTATCATTGTCTCATTTATATCGTCGAACAAATCAATGTGAATAAGAGGTTCAAAAGATTATTCATTTGCAAAATATTGCAAATCAACTGCCAGATGCATTCACTGACCTACCAAAGGTGACTAAGTCATATATTCCAGTTGCTAATGCTCCAAATCTAGTTGATATCCCGGTAGGACAATCAATTAAAGCAAGTGACTCTATGCCATGCTTTAAACGTGGTAGATCAATAGGTTCGAAAGATAAAAATCGTCGACGAAGAAAAGAAACAAATGATCAAAGTGATCATAACATGGATGTAGTGGATCAAGAAGAGCCCCAATACGTAATAAAAGATAAGACCTCATGGGAGGTCCAGGTACCTGAAAATAATGAGAATGAAGAGATATCAATAAGTTACGTCTCAATGGGAAAAAAATGGAACCGAAATAATATTGTTATCGATAACATTTTTGCTTATAATGTTACTGTTGAAATAATGCAACAAGATGAGGATATTGAACCAAAATTTGTTGATGAATGTAGACAGAGAAATGATTGGCCAAATAGAAAGACGCTATCCATGCAGAGTTAACTTCACTTGGGAAACATGAAGTCTTCGAACCCATAGTCGAACACCTGAAGGTATAAAGCTAGTAGGGTACAAATGGGTTTTTGTGCGAAAATGAAATGATAAAAATGAAGTCGTTAGATAAAAAGCACGACTTGTGGCACAAGGGTTTTTGCAAAAGCCTGGAATTGATTATATGGAGACATATTCTCATGTAGTGGATGCTATCACCTTCAGGTATCTCATAAATATCAGTGCATGAAAAACTTGATATGCGTCTAATGGATGTTGTCACAGCCTATTTGTATGGACCATTAAACTACGAAATTTTGATGAAAATACCTGAGGGATTTAAAATGCCAGAATCATATAAAAATTTTCGTGAAACTTGTTCAATAAAGCTTTAGAAATCTTTATACGGATTGAAATAATCAGGTCGTATGTAGTACAATCATCTGAGTGAATACATGTTGAAAGAAGGGAACAAGAATGATCCAATTTGTCCTTGTGTCTTTATAAAAAGGTCTGGATCTGAATTTGTTATAATCGTCGTTTATGTTGATGATCTAAATATCATTGGAACTCCTAGGGAGCTTCCAAAAGCAGTAGACTGTTTGAAGAAAGAATTTGAAATGAAATATCTTGGAAAGACAAGATTTTGTCTTGGTCTACAAATTGAGTATATGAAAGATAGAATATTTGTCCATCAATCAACATACACCGAAAAGATTTTAAAGCGATTCTATATGGATAAAGCACATCCATTGAGTACCCTGATGGTGGTGAGATCACTTGATATAAAGAAAGATCCATTCTGACCTCATGAAAATGATGAAGAGCTTCTTGATGCCGAAATACCATATCTTAGTGCAATTGGGGCGTTAATGTATCTTGCCAACAATTCTCGACCAGATATAGCTTTCTCAGTAAGCTTGTTAGCAAGATTTAGTTCTTCACCAACACAAAGACATTGGAATAGTATTAAGCATATATTCAGATACTTGCGAGAGACCATTGATATGGGTTTATTCTATTCAAATGAATCCAAGTCAGCATTAGTTGGTTATGCAAATGCAAGATATTTATTTGATCCACATAAATCTCGATCTCAGATAGGCTACTTATTTACATGTGGAGGTAAAACCATATCATGGCGTTCAACGAAACAAACTATGGTTGCTACTTCTTCAAATCATGCAGAGATAATAGTCATTCATGAAGCAAGTCGAGAATGTGTTTGGTTAAGATCAATAACTCAACATATTCAGGAAACATGTGGTCTTTCTTTAAAAGGTAATACTCCAACAACATTGTATGAAGACAATGCTGCATGTATAGCTCAACTGAAAGGATATATTAAAGGAGATAGAACAAAACATATTTCACCAAAATTCTTCGTCACTCATGGTCTTTAAAAGAATGGTGAAATAGATGTTCAACAAGTTCTTTCAAGTGATAATTTGGTGGATCTGCTTACTAAGACAATGCCAATCTCAACATTTGAGAAGCTGATATACAAGATCGGAATGCGTCGTCTTCGAGACATTAAGTGATTTTTTCATCAGTGGGAGTAATTACACGTTGCACTCTTTTTTCCTTAACCAAGGTTTTGGCCCACTGGGTTTTCCTGGTAAGGTTTCTAACGAGGCAGCAAGTAATGCACATTACATATAACTATGTACTCTTTTGTAGTAAGATCTTAGTAAAGCATATTTATTTTACATGGACATCAAAGGGGTAGTGTTGTGAATAGTTTAAGGATGGATGCCCATGCTTCTATGGACACACATTTCTCTCACTGTTTGATGTTTAGTATTTCCTTCCTCCTACTATTTGTGAAGATAAGGTTTACTTTTTAGGCTTATAAATAGCCTTGTATCTGATGGGTAAAGATACACCAAAGTGAAAGAAGAAAAGGCTCATTCCTTCTTTCTATCTCTTCTTATTTATATTTTCTGCATTGCTTTTATTTTATAACAAAATAATAATATTTTTGAAGTTTTAAATATTAAATTTTTCTACGTAATCCAAATAAGGAAGAATGTAATATATAAAATTTAGTTGATTTGTAGTCCTAAATATTAGAAAAATAATTAAATGGCTAATCATAGATATTAGAAAAATAATTAAATGAGTATTTCTACATATTAGAAAAATAACTAAATTACTATTTTATCAAATGTAAACTCTATTTTTGTGATGACCCAAAAGGTCATCTCTCATTTTTATAAGTCAAACGGTGTTCTGAGGCCTTGAAAACCTCCTTTTATCTCACCTCATTTTTCATGCGTAGCCCGGGCATATAGCCGGGAAGCTTTTATATGAAAAACTAGAAAAACAAATGCTAAATTGGCCTTTAATATTGAATTTAAATTGACTTCGGTCAACATTTTGGGTAAACGGACCCGTGATTCGACGGTCCCGGATGGTCTTTAGGAAAATATGGGACTTGGGCGTATGCCCGGAATCGAATTCTGAGGTCCCAAGCCCGAGAAATAAATTTTTGAAAGAAATTGTTTTTCTGAAAATATAAGAGTTTTTAGGTATTTGATTATATTTGAAATTTATGGTATCGGGCCCGTATTTTGGTTCTAGAGCCCGGTATAGGTTCAATATGATAATTATGATATGTCTGTAAAATTTTGTAAGAAACGGAGGTCATTTGATGTGATTCGGACCCGTAGTTGTGAAATTTGATACTTTGGAAGTTTTGAAATTTTTCTTTGATTTCTATGCTAAATTCGTTGTTTAGATGTTATTTTGGCGATTTCATCACACGAGTAAGTCCATAGGATGTTTTTGAGGTGGTGTACATGTTTGGTTTGGAGCCCTGAGGGCTCGAGTGAGTTTTGGATAGGTGTCGGAGTGGTTTGGACTTAGAAAAATCTGATGTTTTGGTTGTTTGCTGGTGTCTGGGTTTTTACCCTATGCGAATGCATGGTAACCCATGGTAACCCATGCGAACGCATTGACCAAGCGCGGAAGGGCCTGGGATTTATTCTATGCGAACGCATAGAGTGGCTCGCGAACGCACAGCTGGGCAAGGGAAACCCTATGCGAACGCGGCTTGTCCAGTGCGAACGCAGAGCTTAGGAGGGGAGCTAGGGGCCGGATAGATTTAACCATGTGCGAACGCGGCTCGTGAACGCATAGGCCAGTGAAGTCAAGCCTATGCGAACGCACTGCCCTGGTCACGAACGCATAGGGTATATTTTTCCCGGTCTTTTAAAAACAGTAGCAAACACGGGAATAGACCCCATTTTTATATTTNACCAAATCATAGGTTCGTATTTCTAATCTCATTTTCTTCATTTTCCATTAACACCCATTAGATTTCTAGGCCTAAATCTTGTTCTTCAAGGGTAGAAATTAGGGATTTTAGGAGAATTAGGGATTTTACAAATTTGAGAATTTAGACCTCGATTTGGGGTCAGATTCCGAAACTAATTAGATATTCTGGCTCGTGGGTGAATGGGTGATTGGGTTTTGGTCCGAACCTCGTGTTTTGACCAAGCGGGCCCGATATCGATTTTTGACTTTTTGGGAAGAATGATGTAAAACATATAATTAAGTGTTGGGATGGAATTGTTTAGCATTTATTGATGTTATTGAGTTGAATATGTCTAAATACAAGTGAATTGGAGTCAAATTCAAAAGGAAAAGCGGTAATCGAGGCTTGAGTTTGGTCGTGGAATTTGAGGTAAGTGTTTGGCTTAACCTTAGCTTGAGGGAATAGGTGTTGTATCATATTTGTTGTGTGTAAGTATCATGTTCAACGTATATGTGAGGTGACGAGTACCTATACGTTGGTGTCAAGCATGCCCGTGAGTCAAATTTTGTGATTTATATGATTTTTCGTAAGTAATATTTGAGTTTCACTTTATAGTTATCCATGTTGGTGGAAATTCCTTGATATTGAATAGTGTTGAGTATTAGTTTCAGTTGAAGATTTTTATGTGAAGTTATGTACTAAGTGATATTGGATATAGTTGTTTTCCCTTGCCGGGATGGTATTAATTCCACTGTTGATTCCCTTGCCGGGACGTTATGGTGTTATTTCTGTTTACTCCATTATTTTTCCTTGTTGGATAGCTGTCATTTGATGTGTTTGGGTTGAGGAAGAGTGTAAAAGCACGAAGGGTGAGATTTTGAGTGAATGTTAATGCACGAAGGGCGATGCCATGCCGATATTGTGATTTTAAAAGCACAAAGGGTGATGTCGTGCAATGATATGAGAGATAATGCACGAAGGATAATGCCGTCCATGATTATTGTGAGGTAAAATCACGAAGGGTGATGCCGTGTCGAATATATTGATTCTGATGGTGAGGGCGAGAGTGAAAGCACGAAGGGAGATGTCGTGCACTTGTTTTCGTATTACTATTACATTGCTTAAATTGATATCTAAATCGTGCCTTACCTCGTTATTTTCATTATTTGATATTTCTTCCCCTTAGCATGTTCCCCTTTTCCTTTATGCTTAACTGCTTATTTCTCGTTGTATTATTTTTCTTCGCATACTATTAAACTGCACAGGTTGACTTTGGTTGTCGTGTCCTAGCCTCGTCACTACTTCGCCGAGGTTAGGCTCGGCACTTACTCAGTACATGGGGTCGGTTGTACTGATGCTACACTCTGCACTTTCATGCAGTTCCCGGTGTAGAACCCTACGGACCATAGATCGAGGTTGCTGCCTTCAGTCCAGTGGAGACCCTGAGGTAGTCCTGCAGAGGTCCGCAGGCCTTGGCGTCCCCTCCTACTTCTTTTGTATTTTGTTCTAGTTATTTCAGAAACATATGTACTTATTTCATTTAGACCTTTATATGTATTATTCATAGACAGTTCGTGAGTTTGTGACTCCAAAATTCTGGGATTGGTTTTTGTGAAGTTTCGTAAAGGCATTAAATTGAGTTTATATACCTAACTTCATATACTTTTATTTATGTTAAGTGTTGTGTTTCACATATTATTAGATAGTAATAAAGGAATAAGGTAAATTAGATATTCATGTTGGCTTGCCTAGCGGGTTCAACGTTAGGCGCCATCACGGCCCCGACGGTGTGAAATTTGGGTCGTGACAAGTTGATATCAGAGCACTAGGTTTCTTAGGTCTCACAATTCACGGACAAGATTAGTAGAGTCTGAGGGATCGGTATGGAGACGTCTGCAGGTTATCCCCCAGAGACTACAAAGTTTAGGAATGACTTCACATCTATTCTTCTCTATCGTGCGATTTTATGTCTCAAACTAACTGAATTTCTGCTCTATTCTCTCGCAGATGGCGAGAAAACGTGCTTCTTCATCCACGGATTAGCAGCTCGAGTCTCCAGTTGAAGCTCCTACGAGGGTCCGAGGACGAGGCCGATTCCATGCAAGAGGCCGAGTCAGGGCAGAGCTCAGCCCAGAGCAGCAGCCCCAGTGGTGGAGCCTCAGGTAGAGTTTGCTGATGAGGTTCCTGCCCAGACAATTCCGGTTTGGGCCACCTCAGGTTCCCGAGGGGTTCATTGCCACCCCAGTACTCCAGGATGCTCTGGTCCGTTTAGTGGGCCTCATGGAGAGTGTCGCTCAGGCAGGTTTGCTTCCTGCAGCACCAGATGTCTCTCATGCTGAGGGAGGAGCCCAGACTCCCGCTACTCGCATTCCGGAGCAGTTGGCTTCTCAGTTTCAGACGCCAGTAGCTCAGCCAGCTGGGGTAGTTCAGCCGGGTATTATGGCTCAGACTGGTGATGGAGCAGCTATGTCTGTTGATGCTTTGTGGAGGTTGGACAGGTTCACCAAGCTTTTCACTACTACTTATAGCGGTGTATCTTCAGAGGATCCCCATGACTATTTGGATAGCTGTCATGAGGTTCTATGGAACATGGGGATAGTGGAGACCAATGGGGTCGACTTTGCTACCTTTCGTCTGTCAGGTCCCGCCAAGACTTAGTGGAGAGATTATTGTTTGGCCAGACCAGTTGGATCACCGGCCTTGACTTGGGCCCAGTTCATTCAGCTATTTATGGAGAAGTTTTTCCTATCACTCAAAGAGAGGATCTACGGAGGCAGTTTGAGCGTCTCCAGCAGGGCTCTATGATCGTCACTCAATACGAGACAAGATTTTTTACCTTGGCCCGACATGCTATTATGATACTTCCCACCGAGTGAGAGAGGGTGAGGAGATTTATTGAGGGACTAGCTCAGCCGATCAGATTGCAGATGGCCAAAGAGACAGGGAGTGAGATTTCTTTCCAGGATGCAACCAATGTGGCCAGAGGAGTTGAGATGGTTCTGTTGCAAGGGGGTGGTCAGGGGTCTGACAAGAGACCCTATCATTTTTGCAGGTTCAGTGGTGCCTCATCTGGAGGTGGGGATTCTTTTGGTAGGGGCCATCCTCCTAGGCCCTTTCATTTGGCACTTCAAGTATCTCGCAGTACTCCAGGTGGTCGTGGTTCTCATATGCAGTATTCTGATCAGTTGCCCTACAGTGCACCATCAACTCATATTAGTGCACCGTCGATTTAGGGTTTTTAGGGTGGTTACTCAGGTCGTTAGGGTAGGTTTCAAGGTCAGCAGCCTCAGCAGCCGAGGGCTTGTTATACTTGTGGTGATCAGAGGCACATTGCTAGATTTTTCCCTCAAGCCTCGAGCAGTTCTCAGCACTAGGGTTCCCGTGCCATGGTTCCAATACCAGGTGTTCCACCACCCGTCCAGCTAGCTAGAGGTGGGGGTCGAGGTGTTAGAAGTGGAGGTAAGGCCGTTAGAGGTGGAGGCCAGGCCACTAGAGATAGAGGTCATCCAGTAAGAGGTCGTCCCAGGGATGTAGTTCAGACTGGTGGAGCCCAGCCTCGATGTTATGCTATTCAAGCCAGACCTGAGGCTGAGGCCTCCGATGTAGTTATCACATGTATGGTTTCAGTTTGCAGCAAGGATGCTTCAGTTTTATTTAATCCAGGGTCCACATAAATTTGCTCCTTATTTGGTTATGCCTCGTGATTATCTGAGTACTCATGTATATGTGTCTACACCGGTGGGTGATTCTATTGTAGTATATCGTGTCTACCATTCATGTGTAGTGGTTATTAGTGGTCTTGAGATCAGTATACATCTTCTGCTCCTGGATATGATAGATTTTGATGTTATTTTTGGGATGGATTGGCTATCGCCTTATCATGCCATACTGGACTGTCATGCCAAGACCGTGACATTAGCATTGACGGGGTTGCCTCGACTGGAGTGCAGGGGGACTCCTGGTCATTCTTCCAGCAGGGTTATCTCATATATGAAGGCTCAGCGCATGGTTGAGAAGGGGTGTTTGGCCTATTTGGCCTATGTTCGTGATTCTAGTGTCGAGGTTCCTTCTATGGAGTCTATGCCCGTTGTCTGTGAGTTTCCAGAGGTGTTTCCTGCAGACCTGCCAGGTATGCCACCCGACAGGGATATTCACTTTTGCATTGATTTAGCTCCGGGCACTCAGCCATTTCTATTCTGCCATATCATATGGCCCCGCCAGAGTTGAAGGAGTTGAAAGAATAGTTGCACGATTTGCTTGATAAAGGCTTCATTAAGCCTAGTGTCTCGCCTTGGGGTGTGCCGGTGTTGTTTGTTAAGAAGAAGGATGGGTCAATGAGGATGTGTATAGATTATTAGCAATTGAACAAGGTTACCATCAAGAATAAGTATCCATTGCCACGAATTGATGATTTCTTTGATCAGCTTCAGGGTGCCATGGTATTTTCGAAGATCGATTTGAGATCTGGCTACCATCAGTTGAGGATTAGGTCATCCGATGTCCCTAAGACAGCTTTTCGCACTCGGTATGGGCATTATGAGTTCTTAGTGATGTCATTCGGGTTGACAAATGCCCCAGTTGCTTTTATGGACTTGATAAACCGAGTGTTCAGGCCTTATTTGGATTCCTTCGTGATTGTCTTCATTGATGATATTCCGATCTATTCCCGTAGCCGGGAGGATCACGAGCAGCACCTTCGTCGTTCTTCAGACTCTGAAGAACAGTCAGTTGTATGCTAAGTTTTCTAAATGTGATTTCTGGTTGAGCTCAGAGGGTCATGTTGTGTCCGCAAAAGGTATCCAGGTGGATCCCAAGAAGATTTCAGCAGTCAAGGATTGGCCTAGACCCACGTTAGCTACAGAGATTCAGAGTTTCTTGGGCTTAGCATGTTACTATCGTCGATTTGTAGAAGGCTTTTCATCTATTGCAGTACCGATGACCAGGTTGACTCAGAAGGGTGCCCAGTTCAGGTGGTCATATGAGTGTGAGGAGAGCTTTCAGAAGCTCAAGACAACATTGACCACGGCACCGGTGTTGGTTTTGCCCACAGGTTCAGGGCCATACACTGTGTATTGTGATGCATCTTGGGTTGGACTTGGTGCAGTGTTGATGCAGGATGGAAAGGTTATTGCATATGTTTCACGTCAGTTGAAGATCCACGAGAAGAATTATCCAATTCATGATTTGGAGCTAGCAGCCATTGTTCACGCGCTGAAGATTTGGAGGCATTATTTATATGGCGTGTCTTGTGAGGTGTTCACGGATCACAAGAGTTTGCAATATTTGTTCAAGCAGAAGGAGTTGAATTTGAGGCAGAGGAGATGGTTGGAGTTGTTGAAAGACAATGACATCACCATTTTATATCATCCAGGGAAGGCCAATATGGTGGTCGATGTTTTGAGTAGGAAGTCAACTAGCATGGGTAGTCTTGCTTATATTCCAGTCGGAGAGAGGCCGCTTGCTCTGGATGTTCAGGCTTTAGCCAATCGGTTCATGATATTGGATGTTTCTGAGCCCGGCCGTGTTCTAGCTTATACAATTTCTCATTCCTCATTATTTGAGCGTATTCGAGACCGGCAGTATGATGATCCTCATTTGTGTGTCCTTAGGGATACGGTCCGGCACGGTGATGCCAAGCAAGTTACAATTGGTGATGATGGAGTTTTACGGATGCAGGGTCGTATTTGTGTACCCAATATGGATGGACTTCGTTAGTTGATATTAGAGGAGCCCCATAGTTCCCGGTATTCTATCCATTCGAGCACCGCAAAGATGTACCAGGACTTGCGGAAACATTATTGGTGGAGGAGGATGAAGAAGGATATTGTGGCATACGTAGCTTGGTGCTTGAATTGTCAGCAGGTAAAGTACGAGCATCGGAGACCTGGCGGATTGATGCAGCAGATTGAGATTCCTGAGTGGAAGTGGGAGCGTATCACCATGGATTTCCTTGTTGGACTCCCGCGGACTCAGAGGAAGTTCGATGCGGTATTGTTCATTGTGGATAGGCTGACCAAGGCAGCGCATTTCATTCTTGTGGCAATTTCCTATTCTTCGGAGAGATTAGAAGAGATCTACATTAGGGAGATTGTTCGCCTTCATGGTGTGCCCGTGTCTATTATTTCCGACTGAGGTACGCAGTTTACCTCGCATTTCTGGAGGGCAGTTCAGCGTTAGTTGGGCACGAGGGTTGAGTTGAGCACAACATTTCATCCTCAGACGGACGTACAGTCCGAGCGTACTATTCAGATTTTGGAGGACATGCTACGAGCCTGTGTCTTTGACTTTGGAGGCTCTTGGGACCAGTTCTTGCCATTAGTTGAGTTTTCCTACAACAACAGCTATCAGTCGAGCATTCAGATGGCTCCTTATGAGGCATTATATGGTAGGCAGTATCGGTAGCCGGCTGGGTGGTTTGGGCCGAGAGAGGATCGGTTGCTGGGTACAGAGTTAGTGCAGGATGCCTTGGATAAGGTTAATATCATTCAAGATAGGCTTTGTACAGCTCAGTCCAGGCAGAAGAGTTATGCCGACCGCAGAGTTCGTGATTTGGCATTCATGGTTGGGGAGCGGGTATTGCTTCTGGTGTCGCCCATGAAGGGCGTGATGAGATTTGAGAAGAAGGGCAAGTTAAGCCCTAGATTCATTGGTCCATTTGAGATTCTTGACAGAGTGGGAGAGGTGGCTTACAGACTTGCGTTTCCACCGAATGCATCAGCTGTGCATCCAGTGTTTCATGTGTCTATGCTTCTGCAGTACCACGGAAATCCAACCCATGTATTAGATTTCAACAGTGTCCAGTTGGACAAGGATTTGACCTATGAGGAGGAGCCGTAGCCATATTAGATTGGCAGGTTCGTCAGTGGAGATCGAAGAGTTATCCTTCGGTTCGTGTCCAGTGGAGAGGTCAGCCTGTCGAGGCAGCTACCTGGGAGTCCGAGTCCGATATGCGGAGCCGGTATCCCCATATTCTCCCCGATTCAGGTACTTTTCTATTTCCGTTCGAGGACGAACGGTTGTTTTAGAGGTGGAGAATGTGATGACCCAAAAAGTCATCTCTCATTTTTATAAGTCAAACGGTGTTTCGAGGCATTGAAAATCTCCTTTTATCTCACCTCATTTTGCGTGTGCAGCCCGGGCGTATAGCCGGGAAGCTTTTATATGAAAAACTGAAGAAAAGAAATGCTAAATTGGCCTTTAATATTGAATTTAAGTTGACTTTGGTCAACATTTTGGGTAAACGGACCCGAACTCGTGATTCGACGGTCTCTGAGGGTCCGTAGGAAGATATGGGACTTGGGCGTATGCCCGGAATCGAATTCCGAGGTCCTAAGCTCGAGAAATGAATTTTTGAAAGAAATTGTTTTTCTGAAAATATAAGAGTTTTTAGGAATTTGATTATATTTGAAATTTATGGTATCGGGCCCGTGTTTTGGTTCCGGAGCCCGGTACAGGTTCAATATGATAATTATGATATGTTTGTAAAATTTGGTATGAAACGGAGGTCATTTGACGTGATTCGGACCCGTAGTTGTGAAATTTGATACTTTGGCAGTTTTGGAAATTTTCTTTGATTTCTATGCTAAATTCGTTATTTAAGATGTTATTTTGGCGATTTGATCGCAAGAGTAAGTCCGTAGGATGTTTTTGAGGTGGTGTACATGTTTGGTTTGGAGCCCCGAGGGATCGGGTGAGTTTCGGATAGGTGTCGGAGTGGTTTGGACTTAGAAAAATCTGATGTTTTTGCTGTTTGCTGGTGTCTGGGTTTTTACCCTATGTGAATGCATGTAACCCATGCGAACGCATTGACAAAGAGGGGAAGGGACAGGGATTTAGTCTATGCGAACGCATAGAGTGACTCGCGAACGCACAGCTGGGCAAGGGCAACCTTGTGCGAACGCGGTTTGTCCAGTGCGAACTGTTGACCCATGTCACTGCACAGTTTTGAATATTGACAAATGGCTGACCAGTTGAACCAGGACCATCAGAGCACACATTTTGAACTGAATATCTGGCACATGAATCGTATATGCATAGGAGATATCTGTGAATGAGAAATATCAATGAACCAAGAGATTGTCTCCTAATACGAAAAGGTTGCAAACTGATGAGATGATTGAAGTCGAATTCAGCAAGGAAAGTAACAAAATAAAGGAAGTTGAGTTTGGTACTAATTCTGTTCACCCAGGTAGAGTTGGACTAGAATTGGACCACAAGCTCAACTGACTCTATAAGTACTTGATGTATTTCTGCTGGAATTTGACACGCACAAAAGCTGAAGTGAATCAAAAGTCTGAAAGAAAAGTTCCCAGAATCAATTTGCTAGCAGAGTCATTGTGCGATTAAAAGGCTACAGATCAACTAAAAGAACCAGTTCCATCTTACTGATTATTGAGTCTAGTTTATTGTAGTAGGAGTTTTAATATTGTATCTTTTCAGCTTTCATAGAAGCAATTGTAATATGTACGCATTGTTCAAGTTAGAGTTAACTTAAAGCTTGTAGAAATTAGCTGGGGGTTAGTTACTACAAAGCGATTAGAGTTTGAGCAAATCCTACTGAGGAGTAGGTCGTGGTTTTTTCACCTTTTGAGCTAGGTGTTTTCCACGTAAAAATCTCTGTGTTTTTACTTTACTGCTTTTATTATTCCGCAATAGTAGTAGTTGGAACACCAAGAAGAACCAGGTTCTTCTATTGAGACAGCACTCAAAAATTAGGTACCACACAAAGTAACCTATCTTTTTGTGTGGTATTGACGTCTAAAACATCACGAACGCATAGCTTAGGAGGGGAGCTGGGGGTTGGGTAGATTTAACCCTGTGCGAATGCGGCTCGTGGCTCGCGAACGCATAGGCCAGTGAAGTCAAGCCAATGCGAACGCACTGCCCTGGTCGCGAACGCATAGGCTATATTTTTCCCAGTCTTTTAAAAACAGTAGCAAACACAGGAATAAACCCCATTTTCATATTTTCTTCCATAGATTCCGACCTTGGACGATTTTTGAAGAAGGATTTACCAAATCATAGATTCGTGTTTCTAATCTCATTTTCTTCATTTTCCATTAACACCCATTATATTTCTAGGCCTAATCTTGTTCTTCAAGGGTAGAAATTAGGGATTTTAGGAGAATTAGGGATTTTACAAATTTGGGAATTTAGACCTCGATTTTGTATTGGTAAAAAAGAGTTTCACACGTAAGCCAACTATTGACAACTCAGCCAGTTATGTGGACACAGGAGAACGCGATACCTGGATGTGATTCTTTGAAGAGGCACGATTCAATAAACCCTCGAGCTCATCAGCCACGGGAAACTCAACCTGATCAAAACAGGGAAGAGACACGGTCAGAATGAATCTGGACAAAGCTACGGGTAGCTTCAAGAACCCACAATTGATTACTCGTACGTTATGTAACCGTACCCCAATTACCGTTATCCTTTGTAACGCCTTATTAATGTCATAATTAGTCATTAATGGGCAATCATATCAAGAGTTGTATGTTATGTCAAGGAATCTCCTATATAAGGGAGGGGAATACAGCTTGTAAAGGCATCTGATTCTCGAATACAATCTACTTTGCTTTTCTATATTTCTGCAATATTGTCTATTATTCATTTTCTCTATTTCCTTTATTATCAGTAACCCTTGTTTATCCTAGAAATAACTTTAGTCAAAGGATCAAATTCTTTGGTTAAACAAGTTGGTTCCATTACCGGGAATCTGATAATCTTTGTTTGCTTTTCAAGTGATATCTTCTGAACTATGTCAAACTCCAACGACAACAACCAGCAAAGGAATGGAACCTCAGTTCCACCGCCTTCAGGAACCCCACGTGGTTCAAGGGAACAATCCCCAGAAAGATCCAATAACAACAATGGTGATAATGATCAAACGGTGGAACAAGATCGAGTAAAGCAAATGATTGCAGAGTATGTGAGCCAAGTTTTGCAAGAATTTGCGATTTTGCGAGGGGATTACCAGCAGCATTACCTGCACCACCAACACCACCCCCAATAATACCATCACCATGGAAAATCCTCAATCTGGGTTGGAAACTCATGAAGGGGAGATACTCCTAATGAATCTTTCGCAGCGATACCAGGTATATCTAATAACTCAGAATTACAAAATTTACTGCTAACGATGCAGAAACAGATGAAGGAGCAGAACGATCGCATCGAACAAATTCCTGGAGTATCGCATATCATCAAAGGCATTGATGTTGATAGGTATTCTCAACAACCTTGGAAGCCAAGTGCAGCACCCTTGCCTATACCTAAGAATTTTAAAATGCCTGACGTTCCTAAATATGATGGAACAACTAACCCACGTGATCATGTGACTGCTTTCACTACTGGAGTAAAAGGCAACGACTTAACAAAACAAGAGATTGAATCAGTCCTTGTCAAAAAAATTGGGGAAACCCTTACCAAAGAAGCCCTAACCTGGTATTCTCTTCTCCCTAAAAATTCTATTGACTCTTTTGCTGAGGTTGCAGATTCATTTATAAAAGCACACTCCAGTGCACAAAAAATTGAGAAAAGAATGGAAGACATATTCAAAATAAAACAATGAGACACGGAACTACTCCATGAGTTTGTAGACAGGTTTCAACGAGAAAGAATGCAGTTACCCAGGGTGCCTGATAATTGGGCAGCTATGGCATTCGCAAGCAACCTAAACGATTAAAGCTCAGAAGCAACGAGACGACTTAAGGAAAGTCTAAGAGAATTCCCTGAACAACATGGAGCGATGTATATAACAGGTATAGTATTAAACTCAGAATAGAAGAAGATATCATTGCTCGTTTGAGAGATGAAGATCATTCCAGATCTAAATGTCCTGAATCAGACAGAAGATCTGGTAAAAACAGGTACGATCCTTACTTAGGACCTTCGGGACATGATATTCGTCCCAGGTTCGAAAACCCTAGGTCAGAATATAGACCACAAGGAAGAGACGTAGTCTCATCCTCGTCTAGATCCAGAAAAGATCGAGATGAACAACCTAGAGGTAATACTCGAATTGGGGATCATACCTTTAATGTAAGTACTACTGAACTTGTCTCAATATTGAGGAACATGGGAGACAAGGTTAAGTGTCCCAAAGAGATGTGATCAAATCCAAATAGAAGGAACCCAGATCACTAGTGTGAATTCCATAACGATCATGGGCACAAAACTGCGAATTGCAAATTTTTACAAGGTGAAGTAGAAAATTTATTGAAACAAGGCTATTTAACATAATTGTTTAGTGATAAAGGTAAACAGGCATATATGAGGAACATGCAGGAGTCCTCAAAGACTCCTTCTACAAAACGAACCGTCAACGTGATACACGGAGGTGAAGAAGTAAACAGAGTGGTCTGCAAAACAACCACAAAGTTCACAATTACACATGGAAAACGGGTTCATGAAAATATGGAAGAGGACGATATAACCTTCGCTGATATAGATATCAGTAGATTAATGCTTTCTCACAACGATGCTCTGGTAATATCTTTACTTATTCATGACACTAACATAAAAAGAGTGTTGATTGATCCAGGCAGTTCAGTCAATATCATTTTGCTAAGTGTCGTGGAAGAAATGCTATNGAAATTGAGCTTAGCACTTATGCTGAGGTGGTGATCAAAAGTACCAGGTTCCAAGTCATCGATACTGACATGGATTATAATGTAATCGTGGGAAGGCCATGGATCCACGACATGAAAGCAATACCCTCCACCTTGCATCAGGTAATTAAATTCCCCTCTGAATAGGGGATTCAGAAAATTAGAGGCGATCAACAAACCGCAAAAAATATAAACTATGTGATACACTACAACAAGAAAATAGAGGTGGAAGAATCACGAGATAAGGGAATCTCCCAAGCGGGTAACACCACCCAAACAGGTATGGAAGAAATTACTACACAAATACGGAAGGTATTATTTTTGAAACAGGTACGAAAGAAAATACTTACGAGAAGGTGAATCAAGTTACCACGGAAGGTGCATTAGACCACACGGATGCAGATTCCAAACCGGACGTCATTCATGAACCGGAGGAAGACGAGCACATCAAAATAACTACGGAAGAGCTCGAAGTTGTTCCATTGTCTGAACAAAATCCTAAACAGAAAGTGTATATAGGCACGAGGTTGGGCCCCGGTCGAAGAGGTAAGTTAATTGATTATTTAAAGGCTAACGCAAACTGCTTTGCATGGTCCCACTCAGATATGACAGGCATCCCACCATAAGTGATGAATCATAAACTAAATGAAGATCTATCATTCTTACCCGTTAAGCATAAGAAAAGAAAGCAAGGACCATTCAAGAACCAAGTGATCGACGAAGAGGTACAGAAACTCTTGAAGATTGGTTCGATACGAGAGGTAACGTACCCTAACTGGCTAGCAAACACTGTGGTAGTACCTAAAAAGAATGGAAAATGGAGAGTATGCGTAGATTAAATGCGTAGATTATACTGACTTAAATAAAGAATGCTCCAAAGATTCATTCCCATTGCCACATATAGATCAAATGATTGATGCCACAGTAGGTCATGAATTATTAAGCTTCTTAGATGCATATTCTGGTTATAATCAGATTAAAATGGATCCCTCAGATGAGGAAAAAACTTCCTTCATTATAAACATGGGGACTTACTGTTATAAAGTTGTCTTTTGGCTTGAAAAATGCTGGAGCCACCTATCAAAGGTGAGTGACTAAAATGTTCCAAGAACATCTTGGAAAGTCGATGGAAGTCTATATTGATGATATGTTGGTAAAATCAACACAAGCAGAACACCATTTCCAGCATCTCTCTACTACTTTTGATATTTTACACAGGTATAATATGAAGATAAATCCAGAAAAATGCGCTTTTGGAGTGCAATCAGGTAAATTTTTGGGTTTCCTTGTATCGAACAGAGAAATACAGGCAAATCCCGCTCAAATTAAAGTTATAGAAAAAATACCTGATATTTTAACAAATAAAAAGGAAGTTCAAAGACTAACAGGGAGAATAGAAGCTTTGGGAAGATTTATTTCTAAGTCTTCCGAAAAAAGTTTTAAATTCTTCTCAGTTCTCAAAAAGCAGAATCAGTTCGAATAGACTGAAGAATGTCAACAAGCCCTCCAGAATCTGAAGATTTATCTATCGAAACCACTGCTACTTTCAAAGCCAAAGGAAGGGGAAAGATTGTACATCTACCTGGCTGTTTCAGAAATTGATGTAAGTGCAGTACTGGTAAGAGAAGAAAAGGGTAAGCAATCACCTATCTATTATGTAAGTAAAACTTTTCTAGATGCTGAGATTAGATATCCACATCTGGAAAAGTTAGCCTTAGCTTTAATAATGGCATCTAGAAAATTACGACCATATTTTCAATGCCACCCAATCACCGTTGTGACTTCATATCCTTTAAGAAATATTCTGCATAAACAGGAATTGTCAGGAAGATTAGCCAAGTGGGCCATAGAATTAAGTGAGCATGAAATAATCTATCAGCCTAGGACTGCAATTAAGTCTCAAATACTAGCTGATTTTGTTGCTGACTTTAGTAATAGCATTGTCCCTGAAGTAGAAAAAGAGTTACAACTTTTTAACGGTGCTAATCCGGGCGTATGGACCCTATTCACCGATGGCTCCTCAAATATAAAAGGTGTCGACTTAGGCATAGTCTTAATATCACCCACGGGTGAAAAGACACGGCAAGCTATCAAGTGTTATCCTATAACTAACAATGAAGTATAGTACGAAGCTATTATTGCAGGGCTTGAACTCGCACGGGAGCTCTCAATCGAGAAAATTGTGATCAACATCGACTCCCAACTAGTAGTAAATCAGATACAGGGGACTTACATCACTCGAGAGACTCGAATGCAACAGTATCTTGAAAAAGCACGAAAGCTCGTGAGACAATTCAAAACATGGATGGTAATGCAAATATCTAGAGAGGAAAATGCAGAAGCAGATGCATTAGCTAACCTCGCAGCAGTCACGGAAGTAACAAACAAAGACAATGCAATTGTCGTCCAACTATTTCATTCAATGATCGACCAGGACAGGAATGAGGTAACTTTCAACAACTTAACCTGGGACTGGAGAAACAAAATTCTTAATTTTTTGCAGAATGGAACCGTACCTGAAGATAGGAAAGCGGCTCAAGCACTTTGCCGCAAAGCTGCATGGTACTGCCTTATTCGCAACTCACTTTATCGCAAGATGTTCGGAGGACCCCTAGCTAAAATCCTCGGACCAAACCAAGTGGAATTTGTGATGAAAGAAGTCCACGAAGGAAACTTTGGAAATCACTCAGGGGCGAGATCCTTAGTGAAAACCCAAATCAGAGCGGGGTATTATTGTCCTAAGATGGAAGACGAAGCCGAGAACTTCGTATCCAAATGCGACAGGTGCCAAAGGTTTGCCAATAACATGCATCGACCAGCGGAATTATTGCGTCCAATAATATCCCCATGGCCTTTCATGAAATGGGGTATGGACATAGTGGGACCTCTTCCCACAGCTAAAGTATAGGTACGATTTTTGCTCATGCTAACCAACTATTTTACAAAATGGGTAGAGGTAGAAGCGTTCAAATAAGTGCGAGAAAAGGAATTTAAAAGTTTCTTATGGGGAAACATAATATGTCGCTTTGGAATATCAAAGGAGATCGTGTGCGATAATGGCCCACAATTCATAGGCTCGCAAATTGCAGAATTCTTCGAAAGCTGGCAAATCAAGCGGATCACTTCAATGCCATACCACCCCGTAGCTAATGGTAAAGCTGAGTCAACGAATAAGGTAATCATCAACAACCTAAAGAAGCGGCTGGATAAAGCCAAAGGGAACTGGCTTGATGAGTTACCAGCGGTACTATGGGCATACTGAACAACTTCAAAAATAGCCACGGGAGAAACTCTGTTCGAACTTGTCTATGGCTCAGAAGACTTAATACCTGTGGAGATTGTCTAACCAAGCATGAGGTTCACAACAGCCATGGAGGAAGCAAACGACGATGAATTAAGGACCAATCTGGACCTGCTCGAACCACGGAGAGAAGCAACACTGATATGGATGGAAGCTCAAACGCAAATTATAGAGCGTTATTACAACCGTAAAGCTCATCTCAGGTACTTCAAGATTGGGGACTTCGTCCTCAAAAAATTCTTTCAATCAATGAAAGAAGCAGGCGCAGGAAAGCTAAATCCAAACTGGGAAGGACCCTAGAAAATCCGAGGCATAGCTGGGAAAGGCGCCTATGAGTTGGAAGCTATGTACGGCAGAGTTTTACCAACAAGATAGAACGCCATCCACCTAAACAAGTATTACTTCTAAGGAAAAGAAATATCCATGGTCAGGTATCACACGTTCGATTTTATTTTGAACATTTAAAAATTTTACTAACTTTTTTAGATGATAGGCATAAAGCTAACCCATCACCAGATGATGATATTATACTTGCAAAGAAGCGAGGAAATAACACAATTCCCATTCTAGGGTTACACTTTCTGATGATCGTTTTAAAAGGTTAAGCAGTCATCATCTAAAAAACTATATACCTTCGAGTCCTGAATGTTTTTCCTTTTCAGGAAAAGGACCACAAGGAAGGAATAATCAAGTGCTCGAGATCTCATTCTTCAAAGCTCAAACACTTGGGGGACTATACAGTATGGAAGGATAAGACGAAGCAAAAAAGACTATCAAGAAGTCAAAAGCTCGAGCCTGAAGACCCATCTACCCAACTAGACAAGTGATACGAGTAGAATCGAAAGAGATCAAAAAGAGTCATCCAAATACAAAGCCTAATGCAAAAATGCAAAAAAAACTTCGAACATGTTCAGGTTGAAAGGCAAAATATTAGTCACGAGGAAGAAATGTACATCTTTATATTTATTCAAAAATATTGTAACAAAAACAGTTAGGGGTAAAAGATCATCATTAGTGTACTCATTCAAAAACTGTTATGATTAAAAACAATTATGAAAACTTTGTACTCATATAAAAAACTGTCATCAAATAAAACAGTTACGAATAAGAAAACATTTCCCTCGTACTTGTTAGAAAACTGTTTCCAACAAAAACAGTTGCGGATAGAAACCCCAATCTTTATAAAAACTGTTACTAGTGAAAAGCATTCGTTCCCTTGTATTAATATCGAAAAACGGTTACTTATGAAAAACAGTTACGAAATACTAGTGTATATCAATTATGTTAAATAAAAATAGTTTCAACATGAGTTTTAGACGATAATCAAACACATGTAAAATGTCGTGGAAGTTCAAACAAAAAACTTTCCTTGGAAACATTCTTAAACATGTGTAAAATTCCTATCACTCTATTGCATTATCATGAAGTTGAGACGTCATCTTCATGTCAATTATAAAGGGCCCTCTTCCATAAATTATGCCTACCACAAAAAGGCACACATTTAATATGACATCGTGCCTATTACGAAAAGGTACGAGTAATCTAAAGCATTCTATATGCAAAAATTCATAGGTAAAACTAAAACCTCAAAAAATGAAGCATGCAAAAGACTTAAAGAGTGAAACAGAAACTCAGCGAAAGTCATACTAGCATTAATATATTAAAACATCGAAGTAAAAAACTAAGTATTAACTTATACTTAGTCGTATAGAATTTTTTTACATTGAGGTGCCCCTAAGTTGTCATTTGGGGACTTTAAAGAGATCCAAATTTACCCCCGATGGGACTGGGGGTAACCACCAATTAAGACAAAGAAAAAAAAAGGGGGGTGAACCAACTAAACTTCTTCAGGAGGGGGGTTGACTTCACTGGAAAAAGGAGCGGAAGCAACTAGGGATGAGGAGGCACGAGCGGCTGGAGTCTCACCATCAGGTGAAGAGAGGTTATGACCTTGTTGAGACTTCTCCATGGCTTCCTTAGTTTTAGCTATTTCAGCACTAAGGTTGAAACCCTCTTGACTCATTTCCGTCAATGTGTCAAGGCGAGAATTCATATACGCCAGCTCACATCAACAGCAGCTACCTCTTCCAGATCTTCATAATCCCTTGCCCATACTTGAAGTTCTCAATCCGTCCTTCTCCGCCAGCAGCTTCATGGGCGGCCCTTAACGGTACAATCGACTCCTCCAGAGTTTGAACTTTATCTAAAGCCTTACGAAGGTCCTCTTGAGTACGAGTGAGTGATTGCATGAGCTCTCCTGAGTATTCCTCCTTCTTCCCCAACAAGTTTTTCAAGTCTCTAATCTCCTCTGAGGTGCGGGACAGCTGCTCAGCAAATGAGGACTCCAGAACACTCTTGTCTTTATCAGCCTGACTGGAAGAAGCCTTTTCTACTGCCAGTTATGTCGCCATGAGCCTCATCTGCCGTTTCAAGGTACTCCTTTCCTCTTCTAAGGCATCCATGTCAATCCTTAGGCTATCATACTTTTCTTTCCAATTATCAGCATCGGCCTGCAACGTTTTTGTCTCCTGGTCTGTATTTGAGATCCTCTTCATAAGCTCCATGCCTATAAGATTAATCTATAGGAAATAAACCAATCAGATATGATAAATTTCATATACGAAAATGGAAGAAGATAACCTGCATCATACCTTCAAAGAAGTATGCACAACTTCATTAGCCCATGTAAGAGCAATGTGGCTGGCTAGCTTGGCTTTCTCAGTGGGACCTATCAAAGGCTTGAGCCACACTCCGAGCTCACCCATTTTCTTAAAAAGATTCCCCTCAGTTGGAACCTCTATTACCACTTGCCGCATCTCTCTGCTAGAAGACCCTACTTCCCTAGCGGAAGGCATGGACGCAGGCAGAGATGAAACAACATCAGGCACGGAGGGTTGAGGAGCTGGAGAATCCATTGGCAAAGCAACAGGAACGGAGGGTTGAAGAGTTGAGGAAGCCACAGGAAAAGTAACAGCAGAAGCCGTAATAGCCAAAGAAGCAGATAAGACAGCTTCTCTTAAAGAAGCACGAAAGACAGCAGCCAAAGGAACATCATCAGGAGCAAGGTCAAAACCTTCATGGAATAGGTAATCTACAGACTTATGAATGGGGGAATGTGAAACATCTTCAAAGGTAGAGGGATCAACCACAGACACGGAAGGCAAGGTCATGGGTGTAAATTCATCATCTGAAACCACCCGTCTTCTCCGTGGCATGTGTACTAAAGCACCATCTTCTTCTTATTCTACGGAACGAGACTCACCAATATTCCTCTTCGAGGAAGACGAACCAACAATAATCTCTAGGGCCTGAGCCAAAGACATCTTCGGGATAGATAAAGCAGACACCCCACGAGCAGAGAACCCTATCAAAAGGGAAAAAAGTTAAGCGACAAAGAAAGAAGAGACTCGAGTAAGGAAAGAATAAAGAACAAAAGATTCACTTACCGTAGGTCTTTACATGCCAACCATACCACCCAGCGAGGTACTTCCAAGATCTCTCTTCTAAAGGAGCAACGGACAATAATTTTTCTATCCAATCACGGATACCGGAGACATTCTCAACAGTATCCATGATTGTTGAGAGAAGAAAAAACAGATACGGTGTTAGTAAAACATCTCAAGTCAGAACGAGGAAAAGTAAATAGATCTGAGCTAAAGCATACTCACGTGCACGATTCCCCTTCTCAGGGAAGGGAAGATTTTCTTAACCCACTAAACCAACAGTGGGTACAACAACATACCGGAGGTACCAACCCCTATCCTTATCATCTCCAGGGGTTACCAGCACTCTTTTGCTCCTAGCAGTCAGAGTAAAAAACCCTTCACGAAACAAGGTAGGAGAGTGGATATGAATAAGATGGTTGAAAGTAAAAGGAACCGAGGCTAAAGAAGTTAAACTCCTAACACATGCGACAACTCGCCACACAAGCGGACCAACTTGTCCTAAGCAGATATAGAAAAAATGGCAGAATTCAATTATGACTGGGTCAATGGGATGTCTAAACCTAGAGTAAAAGGGTACGTATAAACAAAAGAATATCCCGTCTTGTAAGACGTTATTCTTTGATTACTATTCGGAATGTAGACAGGGAAATCGGTCCTCCAAAAACACTCCCTACGAACAAGGGAAATCTGACCCTCAGTTATAAGGGTTGGATACCTTTCGACACTCTCAAGGGAAGAAGATTGGTCTACAAGAACTTGATTATCTCTAGCAAAGACAAACTCAGCAGGAACAATTTCATCAACTCCAGGTTCACAAAGGCGTTCACCTCTACCTCTAGACAAAGACCGAGAAGCCCTAAACCTCGGAGAAACTAGATACCTAGCGAAAGGAGAGGGAACTATCTGAGAAGAAGAGGAGCCTCTCGAAGGAGTGGATCCTAGACTCCTAAGTCTACCACCCTCAGACTCCTAGTCGGAGCAGAAGATGGCGTTAAATTTTCAATATCTATTACTCCCTGAGGTTGATTTGAAGAAGACATATTTACAAAGGCAAGAAGAAAGTTCTTTACAAAAGACAAAGTTAGAAAGCATTTCGTGGAAGCAAAGTAAAGAAGAAAGGTATTTATACTTGAGGACAACCGTCAAACATGGAAAAAAAAGAAAATAATGCTGAAAAGTCATAATTGAAGGTGTCACTTCGGGACTGACACAGCCGCAAAAAGCCCTAAAAGGTGCTGAGTAAATGTAGAACCAATCCGAGAAGGACACGTGGTATGAGTATTAAATGGAAGTGACAAACGATGCTTATGGTTCAGAGAAGGATACAATGTTTTCGAGGTAAACCGGAGGAAAAATATTTCCACCATAAATGAGTATCCACTTACCAAATATTAATCAATAAATATATAGTAAGTGGAGAGACTATCTGTATTGGTAAAAAAGAGTTTCACAAGTAAGCCAACTCTTGAAAACTCTACCAGTTATGTGGACACAGGAGAAAGCGGCAGTTGTATGTGATTCTTTGAAGAGGTACGAAACAAAGAGGCACGATTCAATAAACCCTCGAGCTCATCAGCCACGGGAAACTCAACCTGATCAAAAAAGGGAAGAGACACGGTCAGAATGAATCTGGACAAAGCTACGGGCAGATTCAAGAACCCACAATTGATTACTTGTACGTTATGTAACCGTACTTCAATTACCGTTATCCTTTATAACGCCCCATTAATGTCATAATTAGTCATTAATGGGCAATCATAGAAAGAGTTATACGTTATGTCCAGGAATCTCCTATATAAGGGAGGGGAATACATCTTGTAAAGGCATCTGATTCTCGAATACAATCTACTTTGCTTTTCTATATTTCTGCAATATTGTCTATTGTTCATTTTTCTTTATTTCCTTGATTATCAATAACCCGTGTTCATCCTAGAAATAGCTTTAGTCAAAGGATCTAATTCTTTGGTTAAACAGATTTGGAGTCGGATTCCGAAACTAATTACATATTCGGGCTCGTGGTGAATGGGTGATCGGGTTTTGGTCTGAACCTCGTGTTTTGACCAAGCGGGCCTGGGGTCGATTTTTGACTTTTTGGGAAGAATGATGTAAAACCTATAATTAAGCATTGGGATGGAATTGTTTGGCATTTATTGATGTTATTGAGTTGAATATGTCTAGATACAAGTGAATTGGAGTCAAATTCAAAAGGGAAAACGGTAATCGAGGATTGAGTTAGGTCGTGGAATTTGAGGTAAGTGTTTGGCTTAACCTTAGCTTGAGGGAATAGGTGTTGTGTCCTATTTTCTATGTGTAAGTATAATATTCAACATATATGTGAGGTGACGAGTACCTATACATTGGTGTTAAGCATGGCCGTGAGTCGAATTTTGTGATTTATATGATTTTTCGTAAGTAATATTTGAGTTTCACTTTATAGTTATCCATGTTGGTGAAAATTCCTTGATATTGAATAGTGTTGAGTATTAGTTTCAGTTGAAGATTTTTATGTGAAGTTATATACTAAGTGAGATTGGATATAGTTGTTTTCCCTTGCCAGGATGATATTAATTCCACTGTTGATTCCCTTGCTGAGACGTTATGGTGTTATTTCTGTTTACTCCGTTTTTTTTTATTGTTGGATTGCGGTCATTTGATGTGTTTTGGGTGAGGAAGAGTGTAAAAGCACGAAGGGTGATTTCGTGCGTGAGATTTTGAGTGAATGTTAATGCACGAAGGGTGATGTCATGCCGATATTGTGATTTTAAAAGCACGAAGGGTGATGCCGTACCATGATATGAGAGATAATGCACAAAGGATAATGCCGTGCCATAATTATTGTAAGGTAAAATCACGAAGGGTGATGACGTGCCGAATATATTGATTCTGATGGTGAAGACGAGTGTAAAAGCATGAAGGGTGATGTCGTGCACTTGTTTTCGTATTACTATTCTGTTGCTTTAATTGATATCTAAAGTGTGCCTTACCTCGTTATTTATATTATTTGATATTTCCTCCCCTCAGAATGTTCCCCTTTTCCTTTATGCTTAATTGCTTATTTCTCGTTGTATTATTTTTCTCCGCATACTATTAAACTGCACATGTTGACTTTGGTTGTCGTGTCCTAGCCTCATCACTACTTCGCCGAGGTTAGGCTCGGCACTTACTCAGTACATGGGGTCGGTTGTACTGATGCTACACTCTGTATTTTCGTGCAGATCCAGGTGTCGGACCCTACGGACCATAGATCGAGATTGCTGCCTTTCAGTCTAGTGGAGACCCTGAGGTAGTCCTGCAGACGTCCGCAGGCCTTGGCGTCCCCTCCTACTTCTTTTGTATTATGTTCTAGTTGTTTCAGAAACAGATGTACTTATTTTATTTAGACCTTCATATGTATTATTCATAGACAGTCCGTGAGTTTGTGACTCCAAAATTCTAGGATTGGTTTTTGTGAAATTTCGTAAAGGCATTAAATTGAGTTTATATACCTTGCTTCATTTTATACTTTTATTTATGATAAGTGTTATGTTTCACATATTATTAGATAATGATAAAGGAATAAGGTAAATTAGATATTCACGTTGGCTTGCCTAGCAGGTTCAGCATTAGGCTCCATCACGATTTCGATGGTGGGAAATTCGGGTCGTAATAATTTTTAAAGAGTAAAAAAGACGAACGACATTTAACTAAGGGCTTTCGTGTTGTACTAATCCCACCTGCACAATAATGAGACAACAGAATAAAATATTGTTTAAGATATTCAACATGTTCTTGAATCCTTAAAAGTTTGATAAAGAAACACCCTCATTCACTCCTTTACCATCGGGACTACATCCATATATTTTAATTTCAAAACAATCAGTATTATCATCTCACAGTATATAAGGAATTCCAATTTTTCATCCTCTAAAGCTCTCTTGATTTACAACACTATATATACCAAGCATACTTCCCCAATCTCATTTTGTCAACTTACTTGCGTTGGAATCATAACTTCCATTGTTAACAAATTTTTCTTTTTCAGAAAATTATTCTTTTACATAACCTATTCCTTTTTTGGCGCAGAAAGAAGAATCCAAGTACCATTGCAATTGGGTGTCAAGTAAGGATAAAGATTCACTTTTGTGATGACCAAAGGGTCATCTTATGAATTAATACTCCATTCAAGGCTCATTAGCCTTAAAAAGATTAATTGTATTTATCTCGATTTGCGTGCACTGTCCGGGCGTGAAACCGGAAAGTTTTTATGTGAAAATATCAGAACTAGTAATTTTTGAAATTTAAATTTTGGTTTTAGTTGACTTTGTTCAATATTTTGAGTAAATGGACCGAGATCAGTGTTCCGACGATCCCGGGAGGTCCGCAGTAAAATATGGGACTTGGGCGTGTGCCCGGAATTGAATTCTGAGGTCCCCAGCTTTAGAAATCAATTTTTAAAGAAAATTATTTTGCTGGATTTTAAAGAAATAAAGAAATGAATTAATGTCTGAACTCATTGGTATCGGGCCCGTATTTTGGTTCCGGAGCCCGGTACAGGGTTGTTATAATATTTAAGTCCGATCTGTGAAATTTTGTGAGAATCGGAGTTGATTTGACGTGATTCGGACGTCCGGTTGAGAAATAGTGAGATTGAAGTTATCTTGAGAAAAATAATGAGTTATGAGGTTAAATTCATAGTTTTAGATGTTATTTTCGTGATTTGATCAACGAGCAAGTCCGTATGATGTTTTTAGACTTGCGTGCATGTTTGGTTTAGAGCCCCGAGGGCTCAGGTGAGTTTCGAGTAGGCTTCGGGGAGGCCTTTGGGCCAGTACCATCCGCGAACGCAGCAGGACCATCGCGATCGCGATGAAGGCCTGCCCAGCTATATAAAATCAATTTCAAAAATGGGCAGAAGCTATTTTCTTCATATTTTCGAAATACAAAAACCTAGAGGCGATTTTCTTCACACAAATTCATCCCCAAAATGTTGGTAAACAATTATAAACTCTTCTCTTTCAATTACCTAATGTTTTTCATCACTTTTCAATCAAAAATCAAGAATTTTCATGGTAGAAATTGGGAGTTTGGGTAGAATTAGAGCATTATGTAAAATTAGAATTTTGACCTCGAATTGGGGTCGTATTTTGAAACTAAATGCATATTCAGGCTCGGGGGTGAATGGGTAAACATAATTTGGTCTGACCCCGAGTTTGGATCAAGCGGGCTCGGGGTCGATTTTTAACCTTTTTTGAGAAAACTTAGGAAAATAATGATTTTTCAGTAAAGTTAGTTCCATTAGCATAATTAATGATATTAAACTAATTATGATTAGATTCGAGCGGGTTAGAGGCAAATTCGCAAGCAAAAGCGGTAATTGAGTAGTAAGTAGCCTGCGAATTTGAGGTAAGTGCTTGGTTTAACCTTGACTTGAGGGAATAGGAATTTCCACTTAAATGCTATGTGAGTTTTGCATGTGTGTGGCGTATAGGTGAGGTGACGAGTATCTATGAACCACTAAAACTATTGTTGAACATGGTCCCTTCCTTGTTTCCGATTTATTAATTCCTGGCTTAAACTGTTTTATGATCATTGATACCTCCATCTCTAATTGTTTTCGTCGACTTGTTGTCAAGTATTGTTCCCAGTATTTTAGAAGTGTTGATTGTTTCCTTGGTTTTATGGTGATATATAAAGATTGAATTGGATGACATTGTTTTACGATTCATATATATATATATATATATATATATATATATATTCCNAAGCTTGAATTGGATGACATTGTTTTACGATATATATATATATATTCCGGTTGGTTTCATTGTGAAATGATAATTGATGAAGTTCATGAGTTGTAAAACTATCTGTTTAAAATTGTTGAGATAAGAATATTGTGAAAGGTTTTGACCTGAATTGTGGAAATTTTATAAATAAAGTGATGTGATTGTCTGGTGGGAGCGGGTTGAACGCCGGAACAAGAAGTGATAAGGGTGGACATGTGGGATCGGGTTGCACGCCGTAACAAGAGAAATAAGGGTGATATATATATATATATATATAGGGAGGAGAAATAAGGGTGGACAGGTGGGAGCGTCGCGCGCCGCAACAAGGAGCGATAAGGGAGAATATTTATGTTTTACCAAAAATAAGGATTTGGAAAACTCCGGTTTTATTAAAAGTTTTCATACTCTGATTTTTACTGTGATTTAAATCGAAACTTGGAAATTTTGAGGAGTTGATTATAGCTGATATCTGAAAAGAGTTATCCGAGTTGTTTTTATTTTACTGTTGCAAGTTACTGGTTATTTAGTTTATTATTATTATTTCCTTCTTGCTTTATTATATATTGTTCACAGGTTATATTGTTAAGTCCCCGCCGTAGCCTCGTCACTACTTCGTCGAGGTTAGGCTCGGCACTTACTCAGTACACAGGGTCGGTTGTACTGATACTACACTCTGCACTCTTTTGTGCAGATCCAGGTACCCGCCAGAGTTAGGAGATTTTAGTAGCTGACATCATCGTTCGGAAACACGAGGTAGATTTGCTGACGTCTGCAAATTCCTGGAGTCTTCCCTTAATTTTATAGACATTGTTTTATTAAATTCAAAAACAAATATATAATTCTTTAAGCCTATCATTTGTAATACTCTTTAGTAGTTCGTTGAATTGTGACACCATACTCTGGGTAGTTATATAGTTAGCTTTAGTTCGTGGTTTGTTTCATCATATCAGACATTATTCCTGACTACATTTGTTGGAAATTATTAGATTTAGTTTATTTTAAATTGTCTCATTGTGTTTAAGTAAATAAGTTAAAGGAAAATGGCTAATCAAGTTCTAACATTGGCTTGCCTAGCAAGTGTGGTGTTAGGCGCCATCACGATCCCGTGGGTTGGGAATTCTGGTCGTGACAAGTTGGTATCAGAGCTTTAGGTTCCCTAGATCTCACAATTCACGAACAAGCTTAATAGAGTCTAAAGGATCGGTATGGAGACGTCTATACTTATCTCTCAGAGGCTATGAAGTTAGGAACAAACTCAGTTTAATTTCTACTCTGTCGTACGATCCTTGGTATTTCAAATACTGATTGAACTCTTCTACTCTCTCGTAGATGGAGAGAACACGTGCTTTTTCTTCCGCTGACCAATAATCCGATCTTCCAGCAGCAGCAGCTTATATTAGGGGCAGAGGTCGAGGCCACGTCAGGGGCAGAGGTCGAGGCCACGTCAGGGGCAGAGGTCGAGGCCACGTCAGGGGCCGAGGCAGAGGCAGGACACAACCTACTGCTCAGAAAGCAGCTCCAACTGCGGAGCCCCAGATGGAGATTGATGGGGGGCTCCACCTCAGGTCCTAGAGGGGTTTATTTCTTCCCCGGTGCTTCAGGATGCTTTGGTCCGATTAGTTAGCCTTATGGAGAGTGTATCCCAAATTGGTGCACTCCCTGTTGTAGCAGCCGTGTCTCAGGCTGGAGGAGGGGTCTAGACTCCTGTTACCCACACTCCTGATCAGACTACTCCTCAGATCCAGATCCCAGCAGCCAACCTAGTTAGGGTAGTTCAGACAGTTGTTGCAGCCCCGATTGCTGAGGGGGCAACTATGACTTCCGATGCTTTGTGGAGATTGCACAGGTTCATCAATTTTTTCCCTGTTCACTTCAGTAGTGCTACTTCAGAGGATCCTCAGGAATATCTGGACATCTGTCATGAGGTTATTTGTAATATGGGTATTTTGGAGACCAATGGGGTCTACATCGTGGCGTTTCAGATGACTGGTTCCGCAAAGAAATGGTGGAGGGGTTATTTGTTGACTAGACCAGCTGGGTCACCTACTCTGACTTGGGATCATTTTTCTCACCTCTTTTTGGAGATATTTTTGCCTATCACTACCAGAGAAGATAAGCTTCGTCAGTTTGAGCATCTTCAGTAGGGCGGCATGACAGTTACCCAGTATGAGAATCGCTTTGTGGATTTGGCTCGGCATGCTATTATTTTATTGCCCATAGAGAGAGAGAGAGAGAGAGAGAGAGAAAGAGGGTTAGGAGATTTATTGAGGGCCTTGCCCAGCCCATCAGGTTGTAGATGGAAAAGGAGACAGGGACTGAGATTTCATTTCAGGATGCGACCAATGTGGCCAGGAGAGTTGAGACGGTTCTCGAGATGGGAGTTCAGGGGTCAGACAAGAGAGCTCGCCATTTTTGTAGATTCAGCGGTGCCTCGTATGGAGGCGGAGATACTCAGGGTAGAGGCCATTTAATTCAGCACTTCAAACGTCCCATGGTGCCTCAGGTGGTCGTGGCCCTTACTTGCCTTATTCTGATCAGTCAGCCCCTATAAGAGTACCTCCTCTTCAGAGTTATTATAGTGGTCAGCCGATTCGTCAGGGTCAAGCTCAATATCAGGATGTGTGTTATGAGTGTGGTGAGTATGGGCACATTCGGAGATCTTGTTCGAAATTTTTAGGGTAATCAGCCTCAGTACCAGAATTCTCGTGCTATAGTTCCGGCACCAGCTGCAACACCACCTGCCCAGCCAGCCAGGGGTAGGGGTCAGGTAGTCAGAGGTAGAGGTCAAAATGTTAGAGGTGGAGGTTAGCATGCTAGAGGTAGAGGCCAGCCCGATAGAGGTAGCGGCCAACCCGTTAAAGGTGGAGGACCACCTTTCAGGGGTTCTCCCGGTGACGTAGTTCAGGGTGGTGGGGCCCAGTCCTGATTATATGCATTTCCAGCCAGACCCGAGGCGGAGTCCTCCGATGCACTCATCACAGGTACCATTCCAGTTTGTAATAAAGATGCTTCAGTTTTGTTTGATCCGGGGTCTACTTATTCTTATATGTCATCCTATTTTGCCTCGTATTTGGTTGTTCCCCACAATTCTTTGAGTGTTCCTATTTATGTGTCTACGCCAGTGGCAGATGCTATTGTTGTAGATCGTGTATATCGTACGTGTTTAGCCATTATTGAGGGTCTTGAAACTAGAGTAGACCTGTTGCTTCTTCACATGGTCGATTTTGATGTCATATTGGGCATGGATTGGTTGTCACCTTATTGTGCCATCTTGGACTGTCACACCAAGACAGTTACTTTAGCTTTGCCGGGATTTCCTCGGTTAGAATGGAATGGGACTCCTGTTCATTCTCCAAGTAGAATGATTTCGTATGCCAAGGCTTGTCGCATGGTTGAGAAGGGATGTTTGGCTTATTTGGCTCATATCCGTGATTCTGATGCCGAGATTTCTTCAATAGAGTCAATGCCTATTGTTCGGGAGTTTCCCGAAGTGTTTCCTGCAGACCTGTCGGGGATGCCACCTGATAGGGATATCGATTTTTGTATTGATGTTGCTCCGGGTACTCAGCCCATTTTAATTCCTCCATACCGGATGGCCCCACCATAATTGAAAAAACAGTTGCAAGACCTGCTTGATAAGGGTTTCGTCAGGCCTAGTGTCTCGCCCTGGGGTGCACCGGTTTTGTTCGTAAAGAAGAAGGATGGATCGAAGAGAATGTGTATAGATTACCGGCGGTTGAATAAAGTTACTATCAAAAATAAGTATCCACTACCGAGAATTGATGATTTATTTGATCATATTCAGGGTGCCAGTGTGTTTTCGAAAATTGATCTGAGATCGGGCTACTATCAGTTGAATATTAGGGCGTCCGATGTTCCTAAAACAACCTTTCGGACGAGGTATGAACACTATGAATTTTTAGTGATGTCTTTTGTCTTGACTAATGCCCCAGCAACTTTTATGGATTTGATGAATCGAGTTTTCAAGCCTTATCTAGATTCCTTCATAATTGTGTTCTTTGATGATATTCGTATATACTCCCGCAGTCGGGAGGAGAATGAGCAGCACCTCCGTATAGCACTCCAGACTTTGAGGGATAATCAGTTGTATGCAAAATTTTCGAAGTGTGAATTCTGTTTAGATTCAGTAGCTTTCTTGGGTCACGTCGTATCAGCAGAGGGTATTTAGGTAGATTCTAAGAAGATAGAGGCAAACAAAAACTGGCCTAGACCCACTTCAGCCACGGAAATCAAGAGCTTCTTGGGTTTGGCGGGATACTGCCGTCATTTTGTGGAGGGGTTCTCGTCTATAGCAGCCCCGATGACGAGATTGACTCAAAAGGGTGCCCCATTTAAATGGTTGGATGAGTGTGAGGAGAGCTTCCAGAAGCTCAACACAGCCTTGACTTCAGCACCGGTATTGGTGTTACCCTCAGGGTCAGGATCTTTCACAGTATACTGTGATGCTTCCCGTGTTGGGTTGGGAGCGGTATTGATGCAAGAGGGCAGGGTGATAGCATATGTGTCTCGGTAGTTAAAGATTCATGAGAAAGAATTATCCTGTCCATGAATTAGAGTTGGCAGCCATTGTTCATGCGTTGAAAATATGAAGGCACTATCTTTATGGCGTGCCATGTGAGGTTTACACGGATCATCGTAGTCTCCAGTACTTGTTCAAGCAAAAGGATCTTAATTTGACACAGAGGATATGGATAGAGTTATTGAAAGATTACGACGCCACTATATTGTATCATCCAGGAAAGGTCAATGTGGTGGCCAATGCATTAAGTAGGAAAGCAGTAAGTATAGGCAGCCTTGCATGTATTCCAGTTGGTGAGAGACCGTTAGCTTCAGATATTCAAACGTTGGCTAATCAGTTTGTGAGGTTGGATATTTCGCCCAGCCATGTTCTAGCTTATACAGTTGCTCGGTCTTCCTTATTCGAGCGTATCAGAGATCGGCAGGATGATGACCCGCACTTGATGATCCTTAGGGACACCGTTCATCACGGTGGTGCCAAGAAGGTTACAGTTGGAGATGATGGTGTTTTGAGGATGCAGGTTCGTATATGTGTGCCAAATGTTTATGGCCTTCGTGAGTTGATTCTTGAAGAAGCTCACAGTTCTAAGTATTTTATTCACTCGGGTGCTGCCAAGATGTACCACGACCTGCGGCAGCACTACTGGTGACGAAGGATGAAAAAGGATATTGTTTCTTATGTGGCTCGTTGTTTTAATTTCCAACAGGTGAAATATGAGCATCCAAGTTGAGTTGAGCACAACATTTCATCCTCAGACAGACGGGTAGTCCGAACGTACTATTCAGGTTCTAGAGGATTTGCTTCGCGCTTGTGTTATTGACTTTGGAGGTTCTTGGGATCAATTATTGTCGTTAGCGGAGTTTGCCTGCAATAATAGTTATCAGTTGAGCATTCAAATGGCTCCCTATAAGGCATTATATGGTAGACGGTGTAGATCGCCAGTTGGATGGTTTGAGCTAGGAGAGGCTCGGTTATTGGGTACAGTCTTAGTTCAAGACGCCTTAGATAAGGTCAAGATTATATAGGATCGACCTCGTGCAGCTCAGTCTAGGAAAAAGAGTTACGCCGATCATAAGGTTCGGGATGTGGCATTCATGGTTGGAGAGAGAGTATTACTTCGGGTATCGCCCATGAAGGGTGTCAAGAGATTTGGTAAGAAGGGCAAGTTGAGCCCTAGGTATATCGGACCATTTGAGATTATTCATAGAGTCGGGGAGGTATCTTATAGACTTGCGTTTCCCCCAGGGTTATCCTCAGTTCATCCGGTATTTCATGTATCTATGCTCTAGAAATATCATGGTGACCCGTCCCATGTGTTAGATTTCAACTCTGTCCAATTGGAAAAAGATTTGACATATGAGGCTGAACCGCTAGCCATTCTAGACAGGCAGGTTCATCAATTGAGATCAAAGAGTTACCCTTCAGTTCGAGTGTAGTGGAGGGGTCAGCCTGTTGAGGCAGCTACTTGGGAGTCCGAGTCGGACATGCAGAGTAGATATCCCAACATGTTTGCCAGTTCAGGTAATTTTAACGTTTGTTTTAGAGGTGAAGATTGTGATGACCCAAAGGGTCATCTTATGAATTAAGACTCCATTCCAGGCTCATTAGCCTTAAAAAGATTAATTTTATTTACCTCAAAATTTGCATGCACAGTCCGGGCGTGAAACCGAAAAACTTTTATGTGAAAATATTAGAAATAGTATTTTTTGAAATTTAAATTTTGGTTTTAGTTGACTTTGTTCAACATTTTGAGTAAATGGACCCGGATCCGTGTTTTGACGATCTCGGGAAGTCCGCAGTAAAATATGGGACTTCGGTGTGTGCCCGGAATTGAATTCCGAGGTCCCCAGCTTTAGAAATTAATTTTTAAAGAAAATTATTTTGCTAGATTTTTAAGAAAATAAAAAAATGAATTAATGTCTGAACTCATTGGTATCGGGCCCGTATTTTTGTTCTACAGCCCGGTACAGGTTTGTTATGATATTTTAATCCGATATGTGAAATTTGGTGAGAATCAGAGTTTATTTGATGTGATTCGGACGTCCGGTTGAGAAATAGTGAAATTGAAGTGTTCTTGAGAAAAATCATGAGTTTTGAGTTTAAATTCATAGTTTTAGATGTTATTTTTGTGATTTGATCGCACGATCAAGTCCGTATGATATTTTTAGACTTGCCTGCATATTTGGTTTAGAGCCCCGAGGGCTCGAGTGAGTTCCGGAAGGCTTCGGGATGTTTTGAACTTATAAAAGTCTGCTATCATAACTGTTTCTGGTGCACTAATGCTTTGCTCTATGCGATCGGGAAGTCTCTCACGCAATCGCGAAGAGTAAATTTTCTGGGGGTTGTTTTGTTATATGCGAACGCATAACCTGAGCGGCGAACGCGAAGCACTGGGGGGATTACCCTTCGCAAACGCGACCAGGCTATCGCGAACGCGATGAATAATGGGTCTGGGGGAGGGGGCTCGCACTTCTTCTATGAGAACACGTCTGTTGGGCCGCGATCGCGATGGCCATCAGAAGCAAAGCTTCGCGAACGCGTTCAAAGCAGTGCGAATGCGAAGGCCTTTGGGCCAGTACCCTCCGCGAACGCAGCAGGCCCATCGCGATCGCGATGAAGGCCTGCCCAGCTATATAAAATCAATTTCAAAAACGGGCAGAACCTATTTTCTTCATATTTTCGAAATGCAAAGACCTAGAGGCGATTTTCTTCACACAAATTCATCACCAAAGTATTGGTAAATAATTCTAAACTCTTCTCTTTTAATTACCCAATATTTTTCATCACTTTTCAATCAAAAATCAAGAATTTTCATTGTAGATATTGGGGGTTTGGGTAGAATTAGAGAATTTTATAAAAATGAAATTTTGACCTCGAATTGGGGTCGGATTTTGAAACTAATTGCATATTCGGGCTCGGGGTGAATGGGTAAATGGAATTTGGTACGAACCCCGAATTTGGACCAGCGGGCTCGGGGTCGATTTTTAACTTTTTTTTTTTTAGAAAACTTAGGAAAACAATGATTTTCAGTAAAGTTAGTTCCTTTAGCATAAATTAATGATATTAAACTAATTATGATTAGATTCGAGCGGGTTAGAGGCAAATTCGAAAGGAAAAGTGGTAATTGAGCAGTGAGTGGCCTGCGAATTTGTGGTAAGTGCTTGGTTTAACCTTGACTTGAGGGAATAGAAATCCCCACTTAAATGCTATGTGAGTTTTGCATGTGTGTGGTGTATAGGTAAGTTGACGAGTATCTATGCACCACTAAAATTATTGTTGAACATGGTCCCTTCCTTATTTTCAATTTATTGATTCCCGGCTTAAACTGTTTTATGATCATTGATATCTCCATGTCTAATTATTTTCGTCGACTTGTTGTAAAGTATTGTTTCCAGTATTTTGGAAGTGTTGATTTTTTCCTTGGTTTCATGGTGATACATAAAGCTTGAATTGGATGACATTGTTTTACGATTCATATATATATATATATATATATATATATATATATATATATATATATATATATATTCTGGTTGGTTCCATTGTGAAATGAAGATTGATGAAGTTCATGAGTTGTACAACTATCTGTTTAAAATTGTTGAGACAAGAATATAGTCAAAGGTTTTGACCTGAATTGTGGAAATTTTATAAATAAAGTGATGTGATTGTCTGGTGGGAGCGGGTTGCACACCGCAACAAGGAGTGATAAGGGTGGACAGGTAGGATCGGGTTGCATGCCGCAACAGGAGAAATAAGGGTAATATATATATATATAGGGAGGAGCAATAAGGGTGGACAGGTGGGAGCGGGTTGCGCGACGCAACAAAGAGCGATAAGGGAGAATATTTATGTTTTACTGATTTTTCAAAAATAAGGATTTGGAAAACTCCGATTTTATTAAAAAAATTTCATACTCTGATTTTTACTATGATTTAAATTGAAACTTGGAATTTTGAGGAGTTGATTATAGCTGATATCTGAAAAGATTTATCTGTGTCGTTTTTATTTACTGTTGTAAGCTACTGCTTATTTAGTTTATTATTATTATTTCCTTCTTACTTTATTTTATATTGTTCACAGGTTATATTGTTAATGCCCCGTCGTATCCTCGTCACTACTTCGTCGAGGTTAGGCTCGGCACTTACTCAGTACATGGGGTCGGTTGTACGATACTACACTCTGCACTCTTTTGTGTAGATCCAGGTATCGGCCAGAGTTAGGAGATTTTAGTGGCTGACATCATCGTTCGGAGACACGAGGTAGATTTGCTGGCGTCCGCAGATTCCTGGAGTCTTGTCTTAATTTTATAGACACTGCTTTATTACATTCAAAAACAGATATATAATTCTTTCAGCCCATTATTTGTAATACTCTTTAGTAGTTCATGAATTGTGACACCAGACCCTGGGTAGTTATATAGTTAGCTTTAGTTCGTGGTTCGTTTTATCATATCGGACATTATTCCTGACTACATTTGTTGGAAATTATTAGATATAGTTTATTTTAAATTGTCTCATTGTGTTTAAGTAAATATTGTTAAAAAAAAATGGCTAATCAAGTTCTAACATTGACTAAGCTAGCAAGTGTGATGTTAGGCACCATCACAATTCCGTTGATTAGGAATTTGGGTCGTGACACCTTTCTTGTCAAACTTGATCCAAGAATTGGAGGAGATTGACCTCGAAGAAGTTTCATTGCAGAGGAATTACACGAAGTTGGGAAAGTAGATGCAATCGAAAATGAAGATGACGAGATAAAAGCGGCGAAAACAATCAAGAAGACCAAACAAATTGAAGAAGAGAACGATGCTTCAATAACCCATAAAAAAATTAAAATAGAAAAAGGATTAGTGCTTTAGCATTCTTTTATTAAATAGTATAAGCTTTAGTCTGTTTGATATTCTTCATACTTATTCATTAGCTAAATTTTAATTTTGCCTTTAATAAGGAGCAACTTTTGCTGGCATAGCAATTAATAATATTTAGTTAAGATTTTCTATTTCCTGTGTGTTTCTAATCAAGTTCTACTCTTTGTGTTTACTTCAATTAGAATGGGTATTAACAATTTTTTCATATGCCACAGGATATCATTCATTCAATACAAATGGCACAAGGTAGAAATAAATATGATTATTAACACATTTTGTTCTTTAAAATATTAAGATTTGACACTGAATTAAATAATTCATTATTTACTCTATGTAGACCAACGTAAGCTATTCGGAGGATGAACAAATATATTGAAGCAAACACAACAAAGTTAAACGATGGAAACCATAGTAGACATGAAAAGATGTATGTTATATACGTACACAAAATTCTACACTATCTGGTGTTATATAGGAATTATAAATTTATTGGTAAATGCTTGATTTATTGAAGTTAAAACGTGATTATACAGGGTATAGTGTAAAAAATGTATTTTGTTTTACACTAGATAAACTTAGATAAATATTTATTTTCAGTTTTGACCTTGGATTTGTTAAAAGGCTTGAGAAGAAGAGCTTCGGAGAAAGGCAGCTGAATTCCTATTTAGAGATCTTTCAAATCATGTTATTATTCACCCAAAATTTCACAATGTTACCTTCGAGCAACGTTTAAATACATTATTATACATTGTATCAAACATATATTTAAATAGCCAGACCTGATACTTATTATGCGTTATTTGTTCAGAAGTCTCAAATCAATCAATTGAAGATATTGACATTGAAGAAAGAAGACCGAGAAAGCAGCCTAAGTTGAAAAGTGTGATAGTGAAGGTACATGTTGAAGTAAGTTTGCTTCAAAATTGATTACATTTTATTAGTATGACAAGATATCACATTTTATTATCTATAACACATCTGGCTACATAAATTTAGGTGATATTTGATACAAACCATCGATATCAGATATTCAAAAGTTGAAAAGTGTTGCTGAATGTATTCATTGTCATGCTATAAGATTTCAGTATGAGACTCCCACATTTTGTTGCGGAAGTGGATCAATCAAATTGGCAAATTCAATTCCATTGTACTAGTTACTTATTGCCGAGTCAGAACAAGCAAAAGAGTTTCGTAGAAACATTAGAGCATATAATAGAATATTTGCGTTTACATCTTTCGGTGTTACGCTCAACAAAGAACTGGCATCTTCAAGGAAAGGAGTATACACATTTAGGGCACAAGGTCAAATATATCACAATCTTCCATCTTTACTCCCGCATAATGATAATCCATGTTATTTCCAGTTATACTTTATTGACACAGACAATGAGTTGTCTAATAGGATTTCAAAACTCCAAGAAGCAAACTTATCGGAGGAAATTGTAGCAAAAATTAGCCAGATATTGGATGAAAATCCTTATGCGCAATTCGTTCGCCGGCTAAGAGATCATCCAACCTTTCAAGATTTACAGATTCGAATTGCTGCCAATGCTACACAAGATCAGCGTGTCTACAACAAATCATCTGTAGATCAAGTTGCTGCAATTTGGATAGATGGAAATAATCCAAATGTACCTTTTGATAGAGAGATTATCGTTCATGAACATTCCGGCAACATATATAGAGTCAAACATTACTATGGTTGTTATGACCCACTTTAATATCGTTTGCTTTTTCCAAGTGGCGAAGTAGGCTGGCACCAAGGAACACGAAAACAGCTTCAACCGAACAAAGCCACAACTATAACAGAATTCACAACCATGATATTCCGACATTCACGTCTGCTAATGAGGTGTTTGACAAAGAGGATCAAGGTAAAGTACTTCAACAAATGACTAAATTTCCTTATCTCAAATTTTCCCATCTCAATATATATATGTATGTATATAATGGAATATGTTGTAATGTTGGACGGAATAATCCTATCATCTAACCAAATCACTTCAACGTCCCTTCACCTTTACCACCGATGCCCCACCAGCTGATGAAAAGACAAATGAATAGAGTATTAAAGATAAATGTCCTTTCTCAATATTAAGGTTAGTTATTTTGTCGACAGAAAATAATAATACAAAGGCTGATGTAGTAAAGCAAAGATATGGTTTTCATTATGTTGCCGTTACAGGATATTGTTAAGTACTATCAGTTTGGTTTAGACATTTCAAGTTTAATAAGGATATATTCAAGTTTTATGAGTATTGAAGATTTTATAGTTATTCCAATACAATCAGCTGACTGTTGTCATTGATTGTTTAAACTATATGCATGGTGGATTGAGAGTACTATAAGAGCTAGATTCATACGACGTTTTTAAAATCTTACTTGCAGGTGTATGACGTGAAGGTAAAGCATGTGTGTCTTGTAGAGGGTACTACTGCTTTAAATTACAAATACGTAGAGGAGAAATTGCATATTGCTATTGTGTGGGCGATTACTGCAACAATTTATGATTGACATGTACATCAAGCTAGAAACAATAAGGCTTGAGTATTTTATGTTAGCATAAACTTTAATTGTATATCAGGATCTTGAACATGATAATCTTATATATAATTGTTATAGAAAGCATACCTGAATCGTAGGCCATTATCGTGAAGCGGAAGCGTTAATTAGTAAGTTGGTTACTCGCCCCTTGTCCTAACTTTACGTTACCGCCGCCTTTAGTGATAGGAGAAAAAATAATACGGTAACCCTAATGGGTGGGGAGAGGACCAATTTATAGAGGTTCTCACTTAATCTGGTACGTCCATCAAGTAACCGATCGGACGGATGAGATTTGTTAATTAAATATTAATTATGGGCCTTAAACCTATTGAGACACAATTAACTTAACGTAAGAAAACTTACATTCTCCCACTTGGCCCAATAATCACATAATATTAATATTTAATCATATAAACATTAACTGCGCATAAACAAATCTCTTCTATAATGTCCATCATAAACACCATAATACGATAAACTACTAAATGTGAGTTATGGTGGCTATATATAATTTGTATACATACTCCTTTCCATATACTACAACATTAGCAACTCATCGTACCAGGTCCATAAGCTATAAATATTATGGTCCACAATAATATCTCATTGAGACTTATCCTATAACTTCTCAAAACAATAATGTGTACACCATTATGAGAAACAGGAAATAGCTAATGTATATCAGAAACACGTAAATGAGCTCAGAGTGTCAAAACATCATAAGTACATCAGTCATAAATACAGCCAAGACCCATTCTATGTACATGTTCTTTAAATATCTTTGGTTGTAAGCCTTTCGTTAACGGATCTGCAATCATGAGATCTGTTCTAATATGCTCAAGTGACACTCTTTGTTTCTGAACTTGCTCCTTGACGGTAAAGTACTTTAACTCTATATGTTTGGCACCTTTGGAGTACTTATCGTTCTTGGAGAAGAATACTGCTGCAGAATTATCACAGTAAATTTTCAACGGTTTGGTAATGGTGTCGACAACCCCAAGTCCTAAAATAAAGTTTCGCAGCCATAATGCATGAATTGTGGCTTCAAAACATGCTACAAATTCTGCTTCCATCGTGGATGTAGCAATGACAGACTGTTTGGCACTCTTCCATGATATTACTCCTTCAGCTAATTGGAACAAATAACCAAACGTGGATTTTCTAGTGTCAATACATCTAGCGAAATCAGAATCCGAGTATCCAACAACTTCCAAATGCTTGGATATCCTATACACGAGCATGTAATCCTTTGTTCCTTTCAGGTACCTCAAAACTTTCTTTGCAGCTTTCCAGTAATCAATTCCTGGGTTACTCTGATATCTTCCTAGCATTCCGACCGCAAAACTAATATCCAGTCTTGTGCAAGTCTGAGCATACATAAGACCACCAACAATAGAAGAGTAAGGAATTGATTCCATTTCTTTTCGTTCTACATCATTATTAGGGCATTGCATGAGACTAAATTTGTCCCCTTTTTGAATTGGGACAATTCCTAATGAACAATTGTTCATGTTAAATCTCTCTAGAACTCTTTCGATATAGCCTTTCTGAGACAATCCCAATAATCCTTGTGATCTATCACGGAATATTTCTATTCCTATCACATAGGATGCCTCACCCATATCTTTCATTCCAAAATTCTTAGAGAGATAATCTTTAGTCTCACACAATATACCAGCAAGTAGAATGTCATCAACATATAGGACTAAAAATATAAACTTTCTCCCGCTGATCTTTTGGTATATACACCTATCAACGGTATTTTCCACAAATCTAAAAGATGTTATGGTATTATTAAACTTTATATACCATTGTCGTGAGGCTTGTTTAAGTCCATATATTGACTTCTTCAGTTTACGCACCATTTGACTTTTTTCATTAGTTTCAAAACCCTCTAGTTGGTCCATATAAACTTCCTCCTCGAGGTATCCATTAAGAAAGACAGTTTTCACATCCATTTGGTATAACTTTAAATCATAATGATCCACTAATGCCATAATAATTCTTAACGAGTCTTTCTTTGAGATCGGTGAAAAGGTCTCTTTGTAATCAATACCTCCTTTCTGAGTATAACCCTTGGCAACAAGTCTGGCTTTATATCGTTCAATATTTTCATTTGAATCGTGTTTGGTCTTAAAGGCCCATCTACACTCACTTCTTTTAGAACTTTCTGGTAATTCAACTAGATCCCAGACTTTATTGTATTCCATGGATTTTAGCTCTTCCTCCATGGCATCAATCCATTTTTCAGACTCATTACTTTCTATGGCTTGTGAAAATGAAACCGGATCCTTATTAAGACCAATGTCAAAATCTGACTCTTGCAAATAAACCACGTAATCATCTGAAATAGCTGATTTTCTAACTCTTTGAGATTTTCTTAATGGCATTTCTTGTGGTTCATTTGTGTCAGATATTTGTGAGTTAGTTTCTTCATGAAGTGTTTCATCCAAATGTTGCTCGGTGTTGTCAAAGCGTTCTTCAACAACTGGAACAATATCTGGTATTTGTGTGGAAGTAGGTGTGAGAGCCTAATTTTTGCCCCGCATGGGAAATTACTCCTAAAAATAATACAAAAGCAGTTTTTATTATTTTATAAATTTTAGGAATTTTTCTTTATTTGTTCTACATTTATTCGCATTGTTTATGCATTTTAGGAATATCGTAAATAATAAGAAATCAAAAAATATTTGAATCTTAATTTTTAGCATTTTAGATTGCATTTTTTTAGGATTTATTTATATTGTAAAGAGCATTATTTCAATATAAAAAAAAACAAAAAAATGCATTCTTAGCTTAGTTTAATTAATTAGGTCATTAGGTTAATTTTTCAAATTAGTTGGAATTAGGAGTATTAGATAAATTGGTTATTCTTGAAAATGAAAAGAAAGGAAGGAAAATGCTATTTTAAAATGGGCCAGCAGCCCAATCTTGCAAAACCCACCCCAGCCCATCTCTGAACTAGCCCAATACCCATTACCTTTTTCAATATAACCCTACCCCCATAACTATATAAAGAAGAAAAAAAGAAAATCTAAAAGGGTGGACAGAAAAAGAAGAACAAAAAACGGCGCTCCTTCCCTAGATGGTTCTTCTTCTTCTTTTTCTAAAAAACCAAACCATTGATACACAGAGATCCCCTAGAAGAAAGAACAAAAAATCGGATTCCTTTTCCCCTAAAGTTAGATTTCAAAATCTGAAGGAAAATCAAAGGAGCTTCGAACAAGAACGGCTGGTTTCAACCTCTCCGGTTTAGAATCTGATTTCTGGGTTTGTTCAAAGAATCCTGTTGTTGTTTGTTCGCTGCCATGAGCTCGAAACTTCATCGCTTATTTTAGCATCTTAGCTTGTTGCGTGCGATTTATTTTCGACTGTATCTGGGATCATGAGAGTGAGATAAAAGCTATTTACATTGTAAAGGAGTTCTGGGAAAGTGCAGCAGCAGGTGTCTTGTGGTGTTATCGCCATGGATGCCGGCGTACTGCTGCGTTGCACAGGAAAATGGATTTGAACCTTATTCGAAATTGTTGTTGTTGGTGGTGTCGTTCGAGCATTGTGGTTTCTGATTCCAGTCCAAAAATTGAGTGAACAATAGCTTCGATCTTGGGTTTCGAGTATTTCGGTGTCCGTCTCTTACAATTTGCTCTTAGGTCGGCCATGGATACACGCCGCCAAAGCAGTCCTGTCCTCTTTTCACCATATGGTCAAGTTTGAGTAGGATAGACAGGAGATCGTCGTGAATGGTGAGGAGAATTTGTGTGCTCACAGTGATGCCTATGTCCCATTTACTGAGGCTGAAGATGACAAAGGGCCTTGGGTCTATCAGTTTTCTGAAACAGTGCCGGTCGAGAAGGTTCCAGAAGGGGAATGTATTCCAACTCCAAAGATAGCCTCTGCATCTGTCATGGTGGCCTCTGAAATGCTGAAAAATAGCTTTATGCCAGGTAAAGGTCTGGGTGCATCCTTGCAGGGTATCGTACAGCCAGTGTCCCTCCCTGAAAATTTGGGTACGTTCGGTCTCGGATTCAAACCCACAGTGGCAGATGTGAAGAGGGATAAAAGGATGAAACATAACGCGTGGGCACTTCCGAAGCCTATCCTGCGTCTCTCCAGGTCCTTTGCCATGCCCGGTGCCAGGAAACGCCCAGTGTCAACAGTTCCAAGTCATGTGGTTGACATTGATGGGGAGTTAATTGAAAGTTTCAAGAGGTTGTTTGAGGATGTGAACATGGTAGGAGTCGGAGGAGGGTCCAGCAAAGCAGACGTGCAGTTCGTCGGGCCGAATGTAAAGCTTAACAGTTGGAAGGCAACTCCTCTCCCCACTCGGAAGAAGTCTTCGTAGTTTGTTTTGGTTTCCTTTCTATCTAGGTTATTCCAGGGTTGAGACCCAGATTTTTATTTTTCGCTTGTTGATGTACAAATCCTGTTATCCTTTATTTTTAATGAAATGCAATTTCCCTTTTCCATCTTTCCTGATAGTTTTTATTTTGTTTAACGATCGGGTCTTTCGTGGATTTCTATGCGGGATACCACCAGATTTTGATGGATGAGGAGGATGCAGAAAAGACAGCATTCATTACTTCATGGGGAACTTATTGCTATCGGGTAATGCCATTTGGTTTGAAAAACGCTGGGGCAACTTACAAGAGGGAAATGACTATTGTGTTCCATGACATGATACAAAAGTAGATTGAGGTTTACGTGGATGATGTGATCATAAAGTCAAAGCAGCAGGTCGACCATGTCGGAGATTTGAGAAAGTTTTTCCAAAGGCTCCGCAGGTACAATCTTAAGCTTAACCCTGCCAAGTGCGCATTTGGTGTTCCATCCGGGAAGTTATTGGGATTCATAGTCAGTCGTCGAGGCATTGAGTTGGACCCGTCAAAGATCAAAGCTATTCAAGAGTTTCCACCTCCAAGGAACAAGACTGAGGTGATGAGTTTGCTCGGGCGTTTAAACTACATTAGCAGGTTTATTTCTCAACTCACGAAAAATTGTGAGCCCATCTTTAAGTTATTGAAGGAGGATGTTGCGGTCAAATGGACTGATGAGTGCCAGGAGGCATTTGATAAAATCAAGGGATACTTGTCAAACCCACCTGTGTTGGTCGGGCAAGAACCCGGGAGTCCTTTAATTCTCTACCTGACGATCTTGGATAAATCGTTTGGCTGTGTGTTGGTTCAGCATGACATCACTGGTAGGAAGGAGCAAGCCATCTATTATCTCAGTAAGAAGTTCACATCCTATGAGGTTAAGTACACTCCCCTCGAAAGAACATGTTGCGCCCTGACTTGGGTGGCATAAAAGTTGAAGCATTATCTGTCATCTTACACTAGTTACCTCATTTCTCGCCTGGATCCTCTAAAATATATATTTTAGAAGCCTATGCCCACAGGAATACTTGCGAAGTGGCAGATTTTGCTCACGGAATTTGACATTATCTATGTGACTCGGACCGCGATGAAAGCCCAAGCATTGGCCGATCATTTGGCCGATAACCCGGTCGATGAAGAGTATGAGCCATTGAAGACCTATTTTCCTGATGAAGAGTTGATGCATATTGACGAGGTTGAGTAGGAAGAAAAGACCGGTTGGAGACTTTTCTTTGATGGGGCGGCTAACATGAAAGGTGTCGGAATAGGGGCAGTACTCATCTCGGAAACAGGGCATCACTACCCTGTTACGGCTCAGCTTCGTTTCTATTATACCAACAACATGGCTGAGTACGAGGCATGCATTTTGGGATTGAGGTTAGTTGTAGACATGGGAGTCCAGGAAGTTTTAGTCTTGGGAGACTCGGACCTCTTGGTGCACCAGATTCAAGGAGAATGGGAAACACGGGATTTAAAGCTCAGACCGTATAGAAAATGTTTGCATGATCTTTGTCAGCGCAATCCATAGAGTTCAGGCATATTCCAAAGATCCATAATGAGGTTGCCGATGCTTTGTCTACCTTGGCGTCAATGTTACATCACCCGAACAAAGCTTATGTCGATCCTTTTCATATTCAAGTTCGGGATCAGCATGCCTACTGTAGTGTGGTTGAGGAAGAACTCCATGGTTCCATGACATTAGGGAGTACATTAGGATGGGAGTATATCCGGTACAAGCCACAGGTGATCAAAAGAGAACAATTCGACGTTTGGCTAGTGGATTTTTCTTGAGCGGGGGGGTTTTGTACAAAAGAACTCCAGATCTTGGGCTATTGAGGTGCATCGATGCTAAGCAAGCCACGACTATCATGACCGAGGTACATTCCAAAATTTACGGGCCGCATATGAGCGGGTATGTTCTGGCAAAGAAGATTCTTCGAGCAGGGTATTACTGGCTCACCATGGAACGAGATTGCATCAGCGTTGTGCGCAAGTGTCATCAATGCCAGGTACACGGAGACTTGATTCACTCTCCGTCATCTGAGTTGCACAAAATATCCGCGTCGTGGCCCTTTGTTGCTTGGGGCATGGATGTCATTGGACCAATTGAGCCCGCGGCGTCAAACAGGAACAGGTTCATTCTGGTGGCCATTTACTATTTCACCAAATGGGTCGAAGCTAAAACTTTCAAATCTGTGACCAAGAAGGCAGTGGTCGACTTTGTTCATTCAAATATCATTTGTCGGTTCGGAATCCCAAAGATAATCATCACATACAATGGTGCTAATCCTAACAGTCATTTGATGAAAGAAGTATGCCAACAATTCAAGATTACGCATCGGAATTCCACTCCGTATCACCCCAAGGCAAACGGAGATGTCGAGGGAGCCAACAAGAACATAAAGAAAATACTTCGAAAAATGGTGCAAGGTTCCAGGAAATGGCATGAGAAGTTGCCTTTTTCTTTGCTAGGTTATCGCACTACTGTTCGCACTTCAGTAGGTGCAACTCCTTATTTGTTGGTATATGGTACTGAAGCAGTGATACCCGCGGAAGTTGAAATTCCATCTCTCCGGATTGTTGCTGAAGCCGAAATTGATGATGATGATTAGGTCAAAACCCGTTTGGAGCAATTAAGTTTGATTGACAAGAAAATACTGGAAGCAGTGTGTCATGGCCAGTTGTATCGAAGGAGAATGGCAAGAGCATACAACAAAAAGGTGTGTCCCCTGAAATTTGAAGTGGGTCAGCAAGTGTTGAAACGCATCCTTCCATATCAGGCTGAAGCAAAAGGCAAGTTCGCCCCAAATTGGCAGAGGCCGTTCATCGTAACGAGAATGTTGTCCAATGGTGCTTTGTATTTAACAAATATAGAAGGAAAATGGGTAGATATGGCTATCAATTCTGACGCAGTCAATAGATATTATGTATGATTTTCTTTAGTTTAAATTTTGTTTGTTTGTACTTGGCATGTTTTGAAGATTGGAATGACGAAGGCATTTTATTCTGCTATCTAAACACTTTATCCTTTGTTACCCCTTTGAGCCTTATTTATTTTTTTTCATACCCCTCTTTTGGAACCAGCAGCAAAGTTCAGAAATAGGGACACAAAGGTAAATAAAGAAGGAAAAGAAGAAAAAAGAAAGAAAAGAATGAAAAAGAGTGAAAATAAAGAAGAAAAAGAAAAAAAAGAAAAAAAAGATCGAGAAAAAGAAAGAAGAAAAAAAAAAAAAGAGTGAAAGAAAAAAAAAGAAAGAAAAGAATGAAAAAGAAAAGGAGAAAGAAGAGAAAAGAGAAAGGTAACGATAACAAAGCAATTCCTAAACATGAACTACGTTTGACCTGATTCCTCTTAAGGATACGTAGGCAGCCTCACGGTTCGGTCCCATCCAAATAAAAATTCAAAAGCCCCCAAGAAAATAAACTGGGGCAGAAGTTGTGGCTATGTAAAAGATCTGATTCCAAAAGTTATAATTGTGAACCCACTCAATTTGTTTTGAGCCTTTATCCTTTATTTCTAACCCCATCCAAAAGCCTGCATTACGGTCCAAAGAAAGACCTTCCGACCAATATTTGAGAGTGCCAAGTCAAGCGAGACAGAGGTATTAATTCACACCAAGGGGCAACACTCTGTGCCGCACAAAGGAAAATAAATAAATGAGAGAGTCTTATTGGTGAAAATCATATCGGGCACCGTAAGGCGATGGCGAGCCGAGAGAAATTAAAAATGAGAGAGTATTATTGGTGAAAACCTTCACGGGAACCGTAAGGCGACAATGAGTTGAGAGATGAACAAATGAGAGTGGTTTGTTGGTGAAAACCCTTCAGGGCACCGCAAACCGAACAAGGTGAGTGACTTGGCGAAGAGATTGGGTTATGGAGGTCCCAGGCATAAGGTATGATAGCTGAAAGGTTATTGGTTGAACAGGTTGGCTGATTATTCTGAAATTCATGTCATGATCATTGGTGCCAGCTGCCTCACCTAGATAAGTCTCTTTTTCCTTTTTTTTCTCCCACAAACAGTCATCTGTTTTGAATTTTCTTCTTTATTCCTAATTCCCAATGTCATTGCATTTCATTTCTCTTGGATTTATTTCTCTAAGGATTTATCAATGTCATCCTTGTTTAAGCAAGTAAATAAGGATTCAAAAGCTTACTATCAACTTCCGAAATTGCGCAAAGCAAAGTGAGGCCAAAACATACCAAAAATAACACAATGCAAAAACGGAAAATAAGGTGTTAGTGAAAGTTCAAATGGTCGAGTGGTTTGTGAATGTTGTGGAAGATGAGGAGTTTCAAATGGGAAGGACAGAAATGTAAAACAGCGGTTTGAGTGAAGGTCATTCGGGTCTTTCAGGGTCCTGTGGTTGAGATTCAGTCAGAACGTCAAACAAATTCTTGGCCATTTCAAAGCAGCCAGTTAGCACAAAGCACGGCAATAGGAAGGCCATCTTCAGCAAGAATGCCACAAACTGACCACCACATTTTTCAAACTGATAAAGTTTTCTTTGATTGAAACAGGGGCAGGAAATCTCATTTGTTCCGGAGGGACCCTCTGTAAGGAAAGCATGCACCGGACAGGTTTAACCGTGAATTCTCATGACCCTCCTGGACAATGGGATTTGATTTCAATTTTCAAGGATTAGTTTTAAGCCTCAGGACCCTCCTGGATAATGGGATTTTAATTTCAAATTTTCAAAGATTTAGGTTTTAAATTTTCAGGACCCTCCTGGACAATGGGACTTAGTTAAAATTCAAAAACATCCATGAGTAACAAGATCCAGCATAAGCTCTACTTTGAGGAAATATAGTTGGCTTTAAAGTTTTCATTCTTAAGATGAGATTCAATTTGAAATTTTCAGGACCCTCCTGGATAATGGGATTTAGTTTAAATTATTAGAGATTTTGGGTAACATGATTCGTTTAACATTCACAGATGAGCCCAGATACCAAACTAGGGCAGAAAAGTTTCTTTGTTTGTTTGTTTGTTGTAATCAGGCGCCCACCTGGAGAGCAAGGGAATACAATCCAAGTTTTGTCAATCAGGCGCCCACCTAGAGAACAAGGGGATACAGATTCAAGTTTTTGGCAATCAGGCGCCCACCAGGAGAACAAGGAAATACAGTTAAAGTTTCTGCCAATCAGGCGACCACTTGGAGAACAAGGGGATACAGTTAAAGTTTTGGCAAACAGGCGCCCACCTGGAGAACAAGGGGATACAGTTTCAATTTTTTGGCAATCAGGCGCCCACCTGGAGAACAAGGGAATACAGTTAAAGTTTTGGCAATCAGGCGCCCACCTAGAGAACAAGGGGGTACATTTAAAGTTTTTAGCAATCAGGCACCCACCTGCAGAACAAGGGGATACAGGTTTAAATTTTTGGCAATCAGGCACCCACCTGGAGAACAGGGGAATGCAGTTCAAGTTTTTGGCAATCAGGCGCCCACTTGGAGAACAAGGAAGTACAGTTAAGTTTTTGGCAATCAGGCGCCCACCTGGAGAACAAGGGGATACAGTTAAAGATTTTAGCAATCAGGCGCCCACCTGGAAAATAAGGGGATACAGTTTCAAATTTTTGGCAATCAGGCGCCACCTAGAGAACAAGGGAATACAGTCTCAAGTTTGGTAATCAGGCGTCCACCTGGAAAACAAGGGAATGCAGTCTAAATTTTGGCAATCGGGCACACACTTGGAAAACGAGGGAAATCATTTTAGAATTCCTTTCAGATTTAAGTTCAAATCAACATCACGAGCCCGCCTCAAGAATAGGGTCAATTCAAGTTTGAAGTAGCAGAAGCCCGCCTAAAAAATGCGAGCCAATAGTTCGAGATGCACAACAGAACTGTAGAAGATCCAAGATCAAGTTTCTGAAGAACTATAGATAGGAATTGTGTAACTTATAGCTGATAGATTTAGTTAGTTTCTTTTTCATTTTGATTTTGGTGTAATAAGGAGCCCAGCAAGCGGTAACAGCAGCAACAGCAGTGAAATCACAGCTTTTCGGTAGTCCCAGCTACCAAAACTTCCAGAACTACACTGACATTACTCCTTTGTAGCCAAGGATATGTAGGAAACCTCTGAAGCAAGGTTCGGTCAAGTTTTATTTCAAAAATGCTTCCAATGGAGTATCAAACGGGCAAAAATTGTTCATAATTGCTCACTTTATCTTTGCTCGAAAACTTTTCATGTTTCCGAGCAAAGAGGGGCAGTTGTGAGCGCCTAATTTTTGCCCCGCATGGGAAATTACTCCTAAACATAATACAAAAGCAGTTTTTATTATTTTATAAATTTTAGGAATTTTTCTTTATTTGTTTTACATTTATTCGCATTGTTTATGCATTTTAGGAATATCGTAATTAATAAGAAATCAAAAAATATTTGAATCTTAATTTTTAGCATTTTAGATTGCATTTTTAAGGATTTATTTATATTGTAAAGAGCATTATTTAAATATATAAAAAAACCAAAAAAAATGCATTCTTAGGTTAGTTTAATTAATTAGGTCATTAGGTTAATTTTGCAAATTAGTTGGAATTAGGAGTATTAGATAAATTGGTTATTCTTAAATGAAAAGAAAGGAAGGAAAAGGCTATTTTTAAAATGGGTCAGCAGCCCAATCTTGCAAAACCTACCCCAGCCCGTCTCTAAACTAGCCCAGTACCCATTACCCTTTTCAATATAACCCTACCCCCATAACTATATAAAGAAGAAAAAAAGAAAATCTAAAAGGGTAGACACAAAAAGAAGAACTAAAAACGGCGCTCCTCCCTGGACGGTTCTTCTTCTTCTTTTTCTGAAAATCCAAACCATTGATACACAGAGATCCCTTAGAAGAAAGAACAAAAAATCGGATTCCTTTTCCCCTAAAGTTAGATTTCAAAATCTGAAGGAAAATCAAAGGAGCATCGAACAAGAACGGCTGGTTTCAATCTCTCCGATTTAGAATCTGATTTTTGGGTTTGTTCAAAGAATCATGTTGCTGTTTGTTCGCTGCCATGAGCTCGAAACTTCATCTCTTATTTTAGCACCTTATCTTGTTGCGTGCGGTTTATTTTCGACTGTATCTAGGATCATGAGAGTGAGATAAAAGCTATTTACATTGTAAAGGAGTTCTGGGAAAGTGCAGCAGCAGGTGTCTTGTGGTGTTATCGCCATGCATGCCAATGTACTGCTGCGTTGCACAGGAAAACGGATTTGAACCTTATTCGAAGTTGTTGTTGGTGGTGTCGTTCGAGCATTGTGGATTCTGGTTCCAGTCCAAAAATTGAGTGAACAATAGCTTGAGCTTGGGTTTCGAGTATTTCGGTGTCGTTTCGACTTTCGAGGTTTCGTCTGCGTCTTTGTCCGTTATTCAAGCCTCGAAACAGTCTTGTAGAGGTCCCTATCTCCCACTATTGCTCTGTTAAGATATTATTTGTGAATATATGATTTTCTTCTCTTATTTAGCTTCATGAATATTGAAATGATCCTCGTTGTCAATTATTGATTTTACTGTTTTTTTTCTCTTGCACTGTCATTGAACAATTCTTAATTCAAGTCTTTGGTTTGGCCTGTATTTTGGATTTCAGCTTTCTGAAATATCACGTATAACCGAGAGGTATTTAGACATTTGCTTCTTTGCAATGTTGAACCAATTGTGTTGTATCTTAGATATATAATTAAGGAATAGAAAAGATTATCTATTGTTTCTTACGCCAGCAATGAGGAATCATTACTTTTGTACTGAATTGTTGTGGACGGTTGAGAGAATTAGTCGTGAGATTAATAAGTCATCATGGCCATGGGTACAGTTCTCGTGGCATAGTCATGACACGTAATCCCAAAATTTGAGTGCACGCTGGCATGACTCGACATCAAACCGTTAAAATTAATAAATTACCGTGACTATGGGTATGGTTCTCGTGGCATGGTGATGGATACAATATTCCAAAATTTGAGTGCACGCTGGCGTGACTCGACCCCTAATTTCAAAAATTAAAATAAACACGTTGTGGATCGTGGGTACGGTTCCCGTGACACAATTCGCAATGTGTAACCAAATAATTAGTTGTATAACAATTGGATTATTAAAAGCGGTTTAAAAGGAATAAATGCACGTAGGTTTCAAACAATGTTCTAGAATCAGATAAATATGCCAATAATAATAATTGAGCGACCGTGCTAGAACCACGGAACCCGGGAATGCCTAACACCTTCTCTCGGGTTAACAGAATTCCTTACCCGGATTTCTGTATTCGCGGACTATAAAACAGAGTCCTCGGTTAGGGATTTAAATTTGTGATTTGGGACACCATAAATTATTCCAAGTGGCGACTCTGAATTTTAAATAAAATAATCCCATTTTGATTGTCACTTAAATTGGAAAAAACTCTCTTATACCCTCCCGGGGTAGTAAAAAGGAGGTGTGAGAATAGGTACATTTGTGGGTAATAGAATATTGACCCTCACCTCTTTTATTTCCACACCTTTCTTTTCAAGACTCCCAATAACTTCACCATTCTCAGTGAATCTTGCATTACCGGTTTCAAAAATTCTCGAACTATGGTTTAGATAGTAAAACACATACCCTTTAGATTTCTCTGGGTAACCAATAAAGTAACCACTTACTGTTCGAGAATCTAATTTCTTTTCTTGTGGATTATAAACTCTAGCTTCCGCTGGGCAACCCCAAACATGCAGGTGCCTTAAACTAGGTTTCTCTCATGTCCACAGTTCAAAAGGGGTCTTTGGAACTGCCTTACTAGGAACCCTGTTTAATAAATATACAGCGGTTTTAAGTGCATACATCCACAATGATTTGGGTAATGAGGAATTACTCATCATGCTCCTAACCATATTTATAAATGTTCGATTACGCCTTTCTACAACACCATTTTGTTAAGGTGTTCCTGGCATAGTATATTGTGCACATATGCCACGTTCCTCGAGGAACTTTGCAAATGGATCTGGACATTGTCCTGATTCGTTATATTTACCATAATATTGACCACCTCTATCTGACCTAATAGTTTTCACCTTTTTATCTAATTGCCTTTCAACCTCATTAACAAACACCTTGAGAGCATCTGTTGCTTGAAATTTTTATTTCAGCAAATAGATGTATCCATAACGTGAAAAATCATCGATAAAAGTGATAAAATATTTCTCTCCGCCAAAAGATGGAACATCAAAGGGTCCACAAATATCGGTGTGTATAATCTCAAGAAGCTGGGTGCTTCTTGTGGCACCTTTCTTACTATGCTTGGTTTGCTTTCCCTTAATGCAATCCAAACATATAGTAAGATCAGTAAAATTTAGATTCGGAAGAATCTCATTCTTTACTAATCCTTCTAACCTTTCTTTGGATATATGACCCAAACGTCTACGCCACAAGTAATCAGAACTTTCATCTAGTGAACTACGTTTAATTCCAACATTATGTTGAACATTAAGAAGGGATTCACAAAAACCAATATCGAGTTTCAATTTATATAAACCATAACTAAGAAAACCAGAACCATAAAATATAGCATTCTTATATAAATTAAAACAACCATTTCCAAACTTTAAATCAAATCCAGAAACATCAAGTCTTGAAAGAGAAATCAAATTCCTAGAAATTGAAGGTACATAAAGCGTCTGTAATAGATCAAGGTGACGTCCTATCTCCGTGATCAAACGATAAGTCCCTATGACTTAGCATTCAGGTGCTTTCTTCTATTTGGATTTGTAGTTTGGATCGTAAGGAATCCCTGCAACATAATAGATACATGAGCAGTTGCACCAGAATCAAGCCACCAAGTATTATTAGGAACTTCTACTAAATTTGATTCGAAACATACAAAAGCACTAATTGTACCTTTCTTTTCGAACCAATCTTTACGTTTCAGGCAATCTTTCTGATAGTGTCCTTCCTTGTTACAGAAACGACACGTATTTGCCTTATGTTCCTTGTTAGCATCCTGTGTAGCTTTAGCATTCAGGTGCTTTCTTCTTCTTGAACATGTTGGCCTTCACTTTAAGTCCTTTACCAACTCCGTGTCCCATGAGGTTAATTGAATGACTCCCTTGTTTCTTAAGTCTCGACTCCTCCTGAGTAAGCATACTGGACAATTCACTAACATTCCACTTATCCTTAATAGTGTTATGGTTAATTTGAAAAGGTCCATACTCAGGAGGCAACGAGTTCAGAATAAACTGAACAACGAAGAAGTCATCCACTTTCATCCCCAAGGTCTAAAGTCTTGCTGCAATGTTAGCCATCTCGATAATATGGTTTTGCATACTACGCAACCTATCAAACTTCAAGATCGTGAGTTCAGTCATTAGTGTACCAACGAGAGACTTATCTGCAGAACGAAAACGTTCTTCCACAAACGTCAGGTATTCCATGTCACTTTCTGTTTGTGGAATAGTACTCTTAATGTTGTTGGCAATATTCATTCGCATAAACATAAGGCTTAGCCTGTTAGAGCGTTCCCATGCTTTATGGAAAGACTTCTCATCCGCACTACTCGAATCAGTAATGGCAGCGGGCTTATCATTCAGCAGAGCCAAGTCAAGATCCATCACACCTAAGTGGAACTGGACTTGTTCACGCCATTCAGAGAAGTTCAATCCGTTGAACACAGTAACACACGAAGCAAGCGAATGAAAAGGGATAGCTGCAAAATAGATAATACATGCTCACAAATCAATATAGATTCAACAAAACAGTTAAAGCATATCGTAGTTCTCCGTTGGGTAAATACTAAGACACACTATCATAATTTAAATGCCATTTAGTCTTTAATAGGTAAATAAATATTTTTAACCAAATATATGTCATCTTTGAACAGACAATATATATATATATATTTGACTAAGAATATTAATTTACCTCATCATATTCACTATTCATAGAATAATTGATTTACCTTTGGGTAAATCCTTAATTTCTAACAATAATGAAAATTAATTTATCCACTAATTTTTAATTATAAGCATTTCATTAATTTCATGGATAAACTATAATTTTACGTATGCATATTTTCATAAACAAACTAGTTTGGCCACTTTGGTGACTAACAAACTATATAATATAAGTGCACACACAAAATAGAGATCATAAGATTTTATGCATGTGAATACTTTAAAAAACTAGTTTGGTCATTTTGATGACTAACAATAACGTTAAAGATATACATTATTCATTGCATAATATAATATAAGAACCAAATAGCAATCAATTCAATGAGGGATTTACGTGCAATTACTATGAAGTGTATGCATTGCAGAAACCTACCAGATGTAGATTTATTTTTCATAGCAGTAAATGTATTATCAGCCTTTATCGCAATTATCTTATGTTGTGTCGCGGCATGGGTTTTGCTTTTCAGACATAGAATTCATGGATGTTAGTGAGTCCCAACTCCACACAACTACAATAGCAGATGTGTCGCGGCATGGGTTTTGCAAAGTCACCAGGTTAAATCATTCTATTTACATGTATATGATATAGTGCAATCTGGTTTTCCTAGTGTTCTTATGTTCTCTGTCTTAAGTTCGCTTAATTCATGCCGAAAAGAAAATTCAAGGTCCTTAATAATTTTCTAGTGGTAAAACCTACTTAGCCCTTTTGTTCTGTTTTGTACTTTGTAAAAGAAATTAAAGGGTTAAGTTCAGTACTATATTTTACAAGCAAAATCTAAGAATCGTCATAATATATTTAAATCATGATTCATAATTGCCGAAGGCAGTACGTGATTCTAACAACACATTGATAGATAGTTGTTCTTCAATGAAGATTATCCGTTCCAAATAATCAAGGCTCGTGATACCACATGTTAGCATAAACTTTAATTGTATACCAGGATCTTGAACATGATAATCTTACATATAATCGTTATAGAAAACATACATGAATCGTAGGCCATTATCGTGAAGCGGAAGCGTTAATTAGTAAGTTGGTTTCTCGCCCCTTGCCCTAGCTTTACGTTACCGTCGCCTTTAGTGATGGGAAGAAAAATAATACGGTAACCCTAATGGGTGGGGAGATGACCAATTTATAGAGGTTCTCACTTAATCTGGTACGTCCATCAAGTAACCGATCGGACGGATGAAATTTATTAATTAAATATTAATTATGGGCCTTAAACCTATTGAGCCACAATTAACTTAACGTACGAAAAAATACATTTAGACTGAACCAATCAAATGTTAGAAGGGAAATATTGCAAGGTATTGTAGATAGCATCATGGCCGGAGAATGCAGAGGAGATAAAGTTGGCAAGAGAATAATACTTCCAACATCATTTATCGGAGGTCCTAGGGATATGCGTTGTCGGTATATGGATGCAATGGCTTTGGTTCAACGTTTTGGGAAACCAGATCTATTTATAACGATGACATGTAATGCTGAATGGACGGAGATACAAGAAAACTTGAACCCAGGACAACTACCTCAAGATAGACCTGACTTAGTGACTAGAGTTTTCATGGCAAAGTTGCAAGATTTAAAAGATCAGATTTTCAACAAAAGAATATTTGGTCCGGTTGATGCACATGTATTTCTAGTTGAATTCCAAAAAAGAGGTCCGCCACACATACACCTTCTCCTAATACTTGAACAAGGACACAAGATAACATCAGCATACCAATATGACAAGTTTATTACCGCTGAATTTCCTGATAAAAAAGATTATCCACTCTTGTATGAATTGGTTGTCAAGCATATGATGCATGATCCATGTGGAAATTATTGTATAACAAGTCCCTGCATGAAAGATTGTCAGTACAAGAATCACTAACTCGGCCATTTAGAAGTAAATCGATACAAGGAAAGGATGAATACCCTATTTATAGAAGAAGAAATGATGGAAAGACCGCAAATGTTCGTGGTTTGAGAATGAATAACCAATGGGTTTTTCCGTATAATCCTTATTTGCTAACTAGATACAATTGTCATATTAATGTAGAGTGTTGTTCCAGAGTGAGAGCAATAAAGTATCTCTACAAGTATATATACAAAGGACATAATAGGTGTGTTGTTTATATTGAGTCAGATGATGGGGAAAAATCGTTGATGAAATTCAAAATTTTCAAGATGCACGATGGGTATTTCCGCCAGAAGCATTAAGGAGAATTTATGAATTTAATCTCAAAGAAATGCAACCTCCAGTCATTAACCTTCAATTACATCTCCCTAATAAACAATTAGGTAAGCTATTTATATCAATTATTTGCTTTACATTATAATTATTACAAAACTTATCTTCCTTGTTGAGTATTTCATGGCACTGCTGTCCTTGAATGAAGATTTCCACCCCTGATTCTTTCATATCAACTTTGAGCATTTTAAAAATCTAACTACAAATAAACTGCTAATAAATACAGCCATGCATTATCCTAAAAACGTGCTTTTGAACTAAGTATTTCCTCATAACTTTTAGCGTTTAATATATGAAGTTTCGTTTTCGTCTATCTTTCATGGCATCTGCTTTTTTATTTATTTTATTCGTTGTTATTGAATTCTTTATCGAGTGGCATAATTCAAAGGTGAAGTTCTGATCCCTTTGTTTCTTTTGTTCCTCCTAGCGGCATACTTGTTCTAATGTGTTTTCGAAACCATTCCTATTTTTCCTGGAGATGTTAACAAAACAGTAAGGCTGGTCTAGCTTCTCTTGGGTTCTTTGTTCTGCGAGATTGTATAGTTAGTCTATTGTAATGAGAGAAGTTTGCCTTTTTAAAATCAAAAGCCCGTTTAGCTGTCTATTTGGTAATATTCTTTGATTATGGCTGGTTATACTTGGCCGTTCAATTGAAAATTAGCGTCTCTTTCAGCTGTTACAATGTAGAACAAGCTAAAATCTAGCGACATACAAAAAATGCCTAGCCTATTCTGCAGAATAATAGTCTAGCATTTAGTAGACTAATGTTCGTTTACTCTTCAAACCATGCACAACCATGTATACAGTGAACGTTACAATATTGATTGCTTTTGGTATCAATAATTTTACAAATCTTGCACCAGATAATTGTTATGTGAAGCTCCTTAATCAACTCGTTAATCTATTCTACGTGACTACATTATTGGTAACTAACTGGTATATGTATTTGGTATTTCTGTGGAGACTGAAATTTGTTGCTTATTCTGTGTGTGCGCTACATATTCAAGGACATGCCAGAGGATTTTAGAAGGATACATGATAACTCTCCTGCTACTCAACTACAATGCACGCTAAAAAGCATCAAATATTTCTTACAGAGCATGGGCAAGAGAATTCAAAACTACGACATACCTGCAGCTAATCAGGACCTGGATAATAGTAGTCCATCAGAGTGCCGAGAAATAATTGAGGAAAGGTCTATAAAGGTACCTGCAGAAGATTTTGACGCACAATCAAAGTTAAATTCTGAACAAGAGCAATTGCTTTCAAGACTATATTGCTTTCAATAATTGTTCTTTGTAGATGGACCTGGAGGAACCGGAAAAATGTTTCTTTATCATGCATTACTTGCAAATGTCAGATCAAGAGGCATGATAGCACTAGCAACAACAAGTGGTGTAGCAGCAACAATTTTACCGGGGGCCGTACTGCTCACTCTAGATTCGACATACCACTTCAAACAACTGATACGACAATCACAAATATGTCAAAACAGAGTGGTAGCGCAAAATTGATAAGAAAAGCAAAGTTGATAATTTGGGATGAAGCGCCTATGGCAAAGCGTCAAACAATCGAAACAGTTGACAGAAGCTTTAGAGATATAATGGACAACGATGAACCATTTGGAGGCAAGGTAATGGTTTTTGGAGGTGATTTTCGACAAGTATTAACGGTAGTCCCAAAATGTACGAGAGCTGAAACAATAAATGCAAGCTTAGTAAAATCGTACTTGTGGCATAAAATAGAAAAGATTAAGTTGACAAAAAATATGAGAGCAAGAACAGATCCTGCATTCAGTAATTTCTACTACGCATCGGTGACGGGAAGGAACCAACCATAAGAGATGATTTGGTACAACTTCCAGAAAAATTAGTTGTCAAACGTATTGGTAATAGTACTGCTGAAGATTGCTTAATAAAATAAATATTTCGTCATTAGATGAAAATGCAAGTTGCTCCAAATACATGACCGAATGAATATGTCGATCAACTAAATGAGATGTTAATTTTTCTAGTGAAAGTAAAACGTTTATTAGTTTCGACTCTGCAGAGGATGATACAAACAACTATTACCAGGAAGAGTACCTAAATACTTTAACACCAAATGCCTTCCACCACGCTGGTACGTTGTCACATTGGTTTTTTGAAATTTTTCTACAAATTCAATTGACGTGCTCTCTCTTTTGGTTCGAATCGTTACTTGCTCTCAGTGCTTTCTTACATTTCAAACTGTTTCTTGGCTAAGTAAAATTAATGGATTAGATTAGCCAAAATTATTTAAGCTATTTAACTATTATTTAAATTTCTTTATTATTTTTAACTTTCTCCAGTTTCCTTTAGTGAACTTTAAATTTGATACTTTCTGATAGTACTTTAAGACAGTAGCAAAACCTATACATATTAAATAAAATAGGGATGTTGCAGATCTTCTTTCATCCATACTTGAGGAATGATATAAGAAAAAGATGTGGCTGAAATTATTTATGCCATGTGAAAAGAATTAACACTCCAATTGAAGTTCTCCTAATAATGTTTGGCAAAAAATAACAAAGGACTATAAAAAAATTTAAAAGACTATAATACTAATATTAAAGACATGGACTTCTGAAAATTATGAAACGAAAGATGATCTGTCTACTTTTTATAATTGTCTTTTGTTTTTATTCATGCGTGATTACATACAATAATTAATCTATATTGGTATACAAGTTGGTGTTGAAGAAAAATGCACCAATCATGCTACTAAGAAATTTGGATCCTTCAAACGTACAAAAATGATATGCGGAAGTTTTGACAACAATATTATACATGCAAAAATAATGATGGGACAAAATGCTTTCAAGAATGTGTTTATTTCGAGAATTCAACTTTAGCCGCCAGAAAATGAAGGATACCCATTTAAATTCATCAGAAAATACCAGTACGATTATGTTTTCCAATGACATAAACAAAGCACAAGGTCAAACAATACCGTACGTTGGATTGTACTTGCCGCAACATATTTTTTTCACATGGACAACTATATGTCGCACTATCAAGAGGTATATCAATGTCAACAGCAACAGCATTGGTCATGACAGAGCAACCGAAGAGATGAAGGGGAACATACACCAAGAACATTGTCTACAAAGAAATATTAGGTAAGATACAACAACATAACATGTTATTAACTCATATAATATATTATCTATAATTACAAATGTTATACATATCACGACCTTAACTAATTGAAGTGTTGACGTTTGCAGGTTCAGAAGATATTAACCATATTTGAATTCACCTATTACATCAATATAATGACACTCATTTTCTCATTTCAGTTTCATGTTGAATCCATTTTGACGTCAATTACTATTACACATGGTTCTTTCACTTAATATATAATTTCCTTACAAACAAACGCGGCTTACACGTGCAACGCACGTACACCAAAACTAGAAATCATTATGCGTACTTGTGTTGCACGTGTAAGTTGCGTCTTATTAGTATGAATATTATATACATTTTGAATGAACTATGTAAAATAGCAATTAACGTCCAAATAGATTCAACATGCAATAGCAATAAAAAAAAAGTATAATTATATTGATGTAATAGGTGAATTCAAATATGTAGGACTTCTTCTGAACCTGCGAACATCAACACTTAGATTAGTTAAGGTAGTGATATAATATTTTTAATTTAGATTAGTTAAGGTAGTGATATAATATTTTTAATCGTAGAGAAGATATTGTATGAGATAGCATGTTATGTTGTTGTATCGTGCGTAATATATCTTCATGGACGATGTTCTTGGCGTAAGTGCTTCTCCCTAACTTTAGTTACTTTGTCATGACCAAAACTCTTGTTGTTGATGTTGATATACCTCTTGAATTGTCACGACCCAAATTTTCAACCTCAGGGATCGTGATGGCGCCTAACACCACACTTGCTAGGCAAGCCAATGTTAGAACTCGAATAATTTATTTCCTTAATTTATTACTTAAGCACAAATAAATAACTTCCAAACGAACTTAATTAGAATAATTCTCAACAACAATAAAATAAAATAATAATAATAACCATTTAAATAAAACGGATCACGAACTAATTTTGCAAACAACTCTAAGACTACCCCAGGGTCTGGTGTCAAAATCCACGAACTACTAAAGAATACTACAAATAATGGCCGAAAGAAATGGTGTAACTGTTTTGAATATACTAAAACAGTTTTATAAAAATAGGAGAAGACTCTCGAGATCTGCGAATGCCGGCAGATATACCTCGTGTCTCCGAATAAATAGATGGTTGCTCTAAAAATCTCTATTGCTGGCTAGTACCTGGATCTGCACAAAAGAGTACAGAGTGTAGTATCAGTACAACCGACCTCATGTACTGAGTAAGTGTCGAGCCTAACCTCGGCGAAGTAGTGACGAGGCTAAAGCGGGGCTTTAACAATAAACCTGTGATATTAATATGTATACGATAATACAATAAAATAATTCTACACGAATAAGAAAATATAGCTGAGACAATAATTGTAAAACAGGAAGGAAATCTAAACACATAAATTCAAATACTGCAACAATAATAAAGTAACACAACCGCCTCTTTCAGGTCTCAGCTATAACCAATCCTCAACAATTTTCAAGTTTTCAAACTTTATCTTTTAATAAAAGTAGTGCAAAAATATGAAAATAGTAATATAAAGTAGAAATTTTCAAATAGTTATTTTTCAAGAAAACAAAACAGTAAAAATAAACATTTAGCTTTTCAAATCTTTATTTTCTTTGAAAATCAATCAAAATATAAATGTCCTCCCTTATCGCTCCTTGTTGCGGCGTGCAACCCGCTCCCACCTGTCCTCTCTTATTGTTCATCAATAATATATCACCCTTATTGCTCCTGTTGCGGCGTGCAACCCGGTCCCACTTGTCCACCATTATCACTCCTTGTTGCGGCGTGCAACCCGCTCCCACCAGACATATCATATTAATTTATTCATAAAACAATTTCACAATTCAGGCCAAGCCTTTCACAATACTGTTATGTTCACAATTTCAAACAGAAAATCATATAGCTTGTAAGCTTTAACCAATATCATTTCACAATAAATTCAATCAGAATATAAGTAAACACCGTAACATTGTCAATCCAGCTCAGTCATTATATACTAAGATAAACTCAAGAGAACAACCATCATTTTTAGCACACTTACAACAACAATTGGAAATGACTCAATGAAACCCAATAACCACGTGAATCTCAACAATTACGAAACAGTTAGATTGCATTTCTCACAACTTCCTCAATATTATCAAAACGAAACCACCAGGAACATAAATATATATATATATATATATACACACACACACACACACACACACACCACGCCCATGCATTTCACATAGCAAACAAGTGGGGAGTCCTATTTCCTCAAGCAAAAGTTAGACCAAACACTTACCTCAATTCCGCAGGCCACTCACTGCTCAATTATTGCTTTTCCTTTTGAATTCACCTCTAAATTGCTCGAATCTAATCAAAATTAACTTAATATCATTAACTACTGCTACAGGAACTAACTTTATTGAAAAATATAATTTTTCCTAAGTTTTCTCAAAAAAAGTCAAAACCCGACTCCGGGCCCGCTTGGTCTAAACTCGGGGTTCGGACCAAATTATGTTTATCCATTCACCCACGAACCCAAATATGCTATAAGTTTTGAAATCCGACCTTAATTTGATATAAAAATTTAATTTTTACAAAACTCCCCAATTCTACCCAAAACCTAGATTTTTACCATGAAAAATCTTTATTTTTGCTTTAAAAGTGATACAAAATAGTAAGGAATTGAAATAACAAGGTTTGAAATTGATTAACTATGAATTGGGGATGAAGATTTATGAAGAAAACTCGTTTTTAGGACTGGAACTTCAAAAAATTGGGGAAGAAAGTGTTCTACCCGGTTTTAATTTGATATTTATAATAACTGGACAGGAGAACTGTGCGATCGCAGATAAAGAGGTGCGATCGCATAGGGTAAGGGACAATTGAGCTGTGGGATCGCAGGAGGAACTGTGCAATCGCACACGGTAGGGGCGGGGGTGGGGGCAGTGGCAGGGGCAGTGCGATCGCGGGAGGGTCTGTGCAATCGCACAGTACAAATTTTGGGGCTCCCTGAGCTTGCAATATGTGATCGCGAATAAAGCCTTGCGATCGCACAGGGTTCCAAACAGGCCTTCTAAATTACTCTGTGCTATCGCGGACTTTCCTATGCGATCGCACAGAGCAATTACCTGGACACCAGAAAACTTAAAACCAGCAATTACTTCAAGTGCAAAAACATCCCTTGGCCTACCCGAAACTCACCCGAGCCCTCGGGGCTCCAAACAAATCATGCACGCAGGTCTAAAAACATCATACGGACTTGCTCGTGAGATAAAATCATGAAAATAACATGTAAATCTATGAATTAAACCTCAAAACCCATCATTTTCAACAAAAAATTTCAAAGTTCATAATTTCTCAACTGGATATCCGAATCACATCAAACGAACTCTGTTTTTCACCAAATTTCACAGTTAACCTTTAAATATCCTAACCAAGTTGTACCAGGCTCCGGAACTAAAATACGAACCTGATACCAATGATTTTTAGCATTATTTCTTTTCTTTAATTCACAAACATTTCAGCAAAACAATTTCTTTCAAAAATTGATTTCTAAGGCTTGGGACCTCGGAATTCATTTTCGGGCATACGCCCGAGTCTCATATTTTACTGTGGACCTCACGGGATCGTCGGAACACAGAACCGGGTCCGTTTACTCAAAATGTTGACCAAAGTCAACTTTTATCAAATTTAAAATCTAAAAATTATTATTTCTTATATTTCCACATAAAAGCTTTCTGGTTTCACGCCAGGACTACGCACGCAAATCGAGGTATTTAATTTTAGTCTTTTTATGGATATTAAGCATGGAACAGAGTTTAATTTTATAAAATGACCCCTTGGGTCATCACAATCTCCACCTCTAAAACACACGTTCGTCCTCGAACGAACATAGAAAATTACTTGAAGTGGCGAACAAGTGTGGGTATCTACTCTGCATGTCTGGCTTAGACTCCCAAGTAGCTGCCTCAATGGGATGTCCTCTCCATTGCACTCGAACTGAAGGAAAACTCTTAGATCTCAATTGGCGAACCTGTCGGTCTAAAATATCTATCGGCTCCTCCTCATAAGTCAAGTCTTTGTCCAACTGGACAGAGCTGAAATCTAACACGTGGGACGGGTCACCATGATACTTCCTGAGCATAGACACGTGGAATACGGGATGAACTAAGGATAACCCTGGAGGCAATGCAAGTATGTAAGCTACCTCCCCCACCTTATCAAGAATTTCAAACGACCCGATATACCTAGGGCTAAACTTACCCCTCTCCCAAATCTCATAACACCCTTCATGGGCAACACACAAAGCAATACTCGCTCTCCAACTTACGCTCGGACTGCCCGTCAGTCTGAGGGTGAAATGTTGTACTCAACTCTACTCGGGTACCCAACTTACGCTGAACTGCTCTCCAAAAGTGCGTAAATTGCGTACCCCGATCAGAAATGATAGACACGGGTACACCATGAAGGCGAACTATCTCTCGAATATATAGCTCAACCAACCACTCTGAAGTATAAGTACTTGCCACATGAATGAAATGTGTTGATTTAGTCAGCCTATCCACAATAACCTAAACTGCGTCAAATTTCCTCTGAGTCCATGGTAGTCCAACAACGAAATCCATAGTGATACGCTCCCACTTCCACTCAGGAATCTCTATCTACTGAAGCAAACCACCAGGTCTTTGATGCTCTACTTTAACTGCTGACAATTTAAGCAACGAGCCACATAAGCCACAATGTCCTTTTTTCATCCTTCTCCACCAATAATGTTGTTTCAAATCTTGTTACATTTTAGCTGCTCCTAGGTGAATGGAATACTTAGAACTGTGAGCCTCCTAAAGGATCAACTCACGAAGGCCATCAACATTTGGCACACATAACCAACCATGTATCCTCAAAACACCATCATCTCCAACTATAACCTGCTTGGCATCACCGTGCCGAACTGTGTCCCTAAGAACAGCCAAATGTGGGTCACCATCCTGCCGCTTCCGGATATGCTCGATTAGAGAAGACCGAGCGACTGTACGAGCTAGCACACTACTGGGGGAAATACCCAACCTCACTAACTGATTAGCCAACGTCTGAATGTTTGAAGCTAACGGCCTCTCACCAACTGGAATATACACAAGGCTGCCCATACTCACCGCCTCTATTTTCTTAATAGTTGTTCATAGCCAATTACGGAATTATCAACAGCTTCACGTTAACAATAATCCCCTTTCAACCTTTACAATACTGATGACGATGTGAGATTCATGAAGACCTCATAATTATATACCCGACTTAACGTGCCTCATTTAACGCCACACGGGCGGCACATACCTCGTAGGCCAAAGCTCAATAATCATAACACGGATTTGGTAAACTATGCGCGGTTAATTAATTAATTTATTTCTTTATTTGTTTATTTAATTATTATTAGCATGACTTTTATTATTATTATTATACAGGAATTTTTTTTTTTTTGAATAACCTTAACAAGCATGACTCCCTGTTAGTACTATAGTAATATTTTAATTCACAAGGGAGAATTTAAACACAAGAATTTCCATCACAAGGATCTCATCCTTACATAAATTACATCGCGGCTCGTAGCCCGGTTTAAATATACCAAATCATATTACAACACGAGGATCTCGTCCTCAATTCTGAATCACAAGTAATATGCATTTCAAGACATTCGAAACCTTCCTTTTCCTTCTTTTAACTATTTTCCGTTGACAAAATTGCAACACATATTGATAGACATGGCTACCTCCATAGAATTTCTCAATACAAGTATTCCCATAAGTGGATTTTTGAGTTACGAAGCTCACCCGAGAGTGGAGCATATTAGAAGATTTTATTAGATACGCATAACCGAATTAAGTTCAGGAAATCATCACTTTATAATAATTAGAGATTGTTCTTGTAATGAAACCATTTAATATAACGACCTCAGCCATACCATAGAAATATATCAACAGGCTGGGTCTCCACCTTTAGGAATCTAACCTCCACTTTCGACATTTCGACTCCTTTTTCCCTAGCTGGTGTAACTGCAATGGGGCACGTAGCCTGAGTGTTATGATGAAATATGACTCTCCCAAGTCTAAGACAATTTCTATCACTAGCCGAAAGGAAGTATCAACCTGCCCTGAGTCGTCCAAAATTTTACAATCATATTTGAGTCCTTTAACGAGTCTGTGGACTTGCTTTCTAGCTAGATAAACCGAAGTAGGAGTGTGACGGGCTGACTTATCGAACCTGGTAGCATGTTCTAACACCGTCATATGACCTGACACAACCGCTCAAACCTTATGCACCACGCATTATGGAGGGTCCGAGAAATAAATTCTTTCAAAAGCATTTGTGAGAACTAAGTCAAATAGTTGATGTTGCATTGGATGGTCGTCCTCTTCGTAGGCTTGCCTCAACCACCAGCGACCAATTTCTCATTTACCATGTTGACTCAACACCGCTGAGCTAACCCACTTATTCATGTACTCTTCGCTATTCCTTGGGGTAACTCTTATTTTTATTGATGCACAACGATCCCACAAGTAAAGCTTTATACAGATAATATAGTCTATAAGCTTGTCAACCACTGTACTCCCTCTGGAGCACCCCAAAATCTGCAACAGTAACTTCCACACTGAGTAAACCTTCTGTAGATCTAAGGTTGTTTATATAACTCCTTTGGTACTGAGGTATATGGTTATTAAGGAGACAGACACACCGCAATCCTTAGCTTTATCTCTTGCAAAAATCTCAGGCCTTATACCTTTCAAGCCAAAATCGATATAACACATGACCCCACAATCTATTCATTAACAGTGGACTTCTCCACTTGGCACGAAGTCATAGGTCACAATGTTTGATAATACGCAATGTTAAACTTCACAGCTCATATAATTCAACCTCGTTGCTTTACCCTATTCACTTGTTTTGCAATACTGGAGTAACTATGAATCCCTCTAGGATATGGGCTAGTCCAAAATGTACCGACTGAGCTAGAACCTTCGCGTCCAGATCCATTTGAAACTTTACAATATGTGTTGATGTTCGAGCTTTAGACAGAGCTCTACTTCTGTCTCCTCCCCTAATCGTGGTTGTCATTGGGGCTTCATCTCTTGTCCGGTTGTAGACGTTTTGCGTGTTGTCGAGATTTTGTGCGAGGACAAGAATAGACAAGTTCAATCATCAATTGTAGAATAAATTCACACGATAGAGTAGAATAAAATGGAGTTGTTTCCTAACTCAATAGCCTCCGAAAGATAATTACAGACGTCTCCGTACCGATCCTTCAGACTCTACTAAGCTTGTTCATGAATTGTGAGACCTAGGCAACCTAATGCTCTGATACCAACTTGTCACGACCCAAATTCCCAACCCCAGGGATTGTGATGGCGCCTAACACCACACTTGCTAGGCAAGCCAATGTTAGAACTCGAATAATTTATTTCCTTAATTTATTACTTAAGCACAAATAAATAACTTCCAAAGGAACTTAATTAGAATAATTTTGAACAACAATAAAATAAAATAATAATAATAACCATTTAAATAAAACGGATCACGAACTAATTTTGCAAACAACTGTAAGATTACCCCAGGGTCTGGTGTCACAATCCATGAACTACTAAAGAATACTACAAATAATGGCCGAAAGAAATGGTGTAACTGTTCTGAATATACTAAACCAATTTTATAAAAATAGGAGAAGACTCTCGGGATCTGCGAACGCCAGGAGATATACCTCGTGTCTCTGAATAAAAGATGGTTGCTCTAAAAATCTCTATTGTTGGCTAGTACATTGATCTGCACAAAAGAGTGCAGAGTGTAGTATCAATAAAACCGACCCCATGTACTGAGTAAGTGTCAAGCCTAACCTCGGCGAAGTAGTGACGAGGCTAAGGCGGGGCTTTAACAATAAACCTGTGGTATTAATATATATACGATAACATAATAAAATAATTCTACACGAACAAGAAAATATATCTGAGGAAATAATTGTAAAACAGGAAGGAAATCTAAACACATCAACTCAAATACTGCAACAATAATAAAGTAACACAACCGTCTCTTTCAGGCCTCAGCTATAACCAATCCTCAACAATTTCAAAGTTTTCAAACTTTTAATAAAAGTAGTGCCAAAATATGAAAATAGTAATATAAAGTAGAAAGTTTCAAATCTTTGTTTTTCAAGAAAACAAAAGTGTAAGAATAAACATTTAGCTTTTCAAATCTTTATTTTCTTTGAAAATCAGTAAAAATATAAATGTCCTCCCTTATCGCTCCTTGTTGCGGCATGCAACCCGCTCCTACCTGTCCTCCCTTATTGCTCCTCCCTNAACATCATACGGACTTGCTCGTGTGATAAAATCATGAAAATAACATGTAAATCTATGAATTAAACCTCAAAGCTCATCATTTTCAACAAAAACTCTTAAAGTTCATAATTTCTCAACCGTATGTCCGAATCACATCAAACGAACTCCGTTTTTCACCAAATTTTACAGTTAACCTTTAAATATCCTAACCAAGCTGTATCGGGCTCCGGAACTAAAATACAGACCCGATACCAATGATTTTTAGCATTATTTCTTTTCTTTAATTCACAAACATTTCAGCAAAACAATTTCTTTCAAAAATTGATTTCTAAGGCTTGGGACCTCGGAATTCATTTTCGGGCATACGACCGAGTCCCATATTTTACTGCGGACCTCAGGGATCATCGGAACACAAATCCGGGTCCGTTTACTCAAAATATTGAACAAAGTCAACTTTTATCAAATTTAAAATCTAAAAATTACTATTTCTTATATTTCCACATAAAAGCTTTCCGGTTTCACGCCCGGATTGCGCATGCAAATCGAGGTATTTAATTTTAGTATTTTTATGGCTATTAAGCATGGAATGGAGTTTAATTTTATAAAATGACTCCTTGGGTCATCACATGAATGTGCAACATATAGTTGTTCATAGGTAAAAATATGTTGCAGCAAGGCTAACGTTGGGGATTGTTTAACCCTGTGCTTTATTTATTCTCATTGAAAAATATAAATGTTCTAATAATTATTTTATAATGAATTTAAAAGAGTATTCTTCATTTTTTGGAGGCGAAAATTAAATTCTTGGATAAAAACATGCTTGGAAGTATTTTGGTCAATCATTATATCATTCTTGTACCATTGTGTAAGCCGTTTAAAGGATTTAAATTCCTGATTGGTGCATTTTTCTTTAATACTAATATATGTACCGAAAAAATTATTTGTATGTAATCACACATGTATTTAAAGAAATATAGTTATAAAAAATAGACGAAGCATCATTTTGTTTGTAATTAATTTTCAGAAGTTTATGTCTTCGGTTTAGCATTATTTTCATCTTTTCATAATGTACTTATTTTCATCTTATTTTATGAATACTACGTTTGAACTGATTGTATCATTTGTTGTGATTTATAATATTTTTATTTTTTAATTTAATTTTATAATACTGATAAGTTTACTAAAATACCCTTAATTATTATAACTATTGATTTTACCAACAATTAGTAATAGGTGAACTTACGACAACTTTTGTGTCCTTATTTTTCACCAAACATGCTTGTAAATGTATTAAATTATTAAATTCAAGAAACTCCTAATGAAATTGAACAATAACAAAAATAATAGTAACAAAAATAACTTTTTTTTTCTTTTTGAGTATTTCATGGCACCGTTTTTCTTGAATGAATATTTCTGCCCTTGATGTCTTATAGTATTAGTTTTTGGTATTTAAAATCTAACTACAGAATCAACTCCTAATAAATACAATTATGCATTGTCTTAGCAACATGCTTCTGAAATAATATATGAAGTTTCTTTTTCTTCTATCTTTTCCTGGTATTTGTCTTTTTATTTATTGTCATGACCCAAATTTCCAACCTTAGGAATCATGATGGTGTCTGACACCACATTTGCTAGGCAAGCCAATATTAAAATTCTATTAACTACTTCCCATTATTTATCCATTTAGACATAATAAAATAATCTACAGTAAACTGAGTCTTTGGCTTTTAATGAATGATTCCCAATATAATAAAGAGAAATAAACAATTATTTAATTAAACCGAGCCACGAAACTAATCATATAAATGAATCTAGAAATACCCCAAAGTCTGGTGTCACAATTTACGAACTACTAAAGAATACTACAAATAATGGCTGAAAGAAAGAGTGTAACTATTCTGAATGATATAAAATAGTGTATGTAAAAATAGGAGAAGATTCTCAGAATCTGCGAACGCCGACAGATATAACTCGTGTCTCCAAATGAATCGGGTGGTCGTCCTGAAATCCTCTACTGCTGACTAGCACCTGGATCTGTGCAAAAGAGCACAGAGTGTAGTATCAATACAACTGACCTCATGTACTGAGTAAGTGTCGAGCCTAACCTCGGCGAAGTAGTGATGAGGCTAAGTCGGGCTTCAACAATATAATCGATAACAACAATAATTAATAAATCCAACATGAAGTCTAAACAAATAAATAAATAAGTTCTGCAACAAAATAAATCAACTCAGCTATAACAAATTCTCAAATAACTCTTCAAAATTCCCAACTTTAACTTTGAATAAAGGTAGTGCCAAAATATGAAAATAGTAATATAAAATAAAGAGTTTCAAATCTTCGTTTTTCAAAAAAAAAAAAAAAAACAGTAAAAATAAACATTTAGCTTTTCAAATCTTTATTTCCTTTGAAAATTAGTAAAAATATAAATGTCCTCCCTTATCGCTCCTTGTTGCAGCGTGCAACCCGCTCCTACCTGTCCTTCCTTATTGCTCCTCCCTAAAATATCACCCTTATTACTCCTGTTGCGGCGTGCAACCCGATCCCACATGTCCACTCTTATCGCTCCTTGTTGCGGCGTGCAACCCGCTCCCACCAGACATATCATATCAATTTATTTAAGATTTCACAAATTCAGGCCAAGCCTTTCACAATACTTTTGTCTCAACAATTATAAATAATAAACTGCATTATTCTCATAACTTCATCAATAATCTCTCAATCATGAAACCAACAGGAATATCAAATATAAATACCTTTAATTCATACAAACAATATCAAACCTCTCAACCATGTATATATCACCAGAAAATCAACTCAAACAACCAATAATCTTTCCAAATAGTCACAACAATAACTAACAATAATTCAACCAGGCCAAATAGTCATAAAAACAATAATGAACACATAACAGTTAAGACAATCATCAAATAAGTGGGGAACGGGAAAGGGGATCATGTTTAGTAAAAAATTTAGGTGGTGCATAGATAATCGTCACCACACCTATACACCACGCCCATGCATTTCACATAGCAAACAAATGGGGAATCCTATTCCCTCAAACCAAAGTTAGACCAAACACTTACCTCAATTCCGCAGGCCACTCACTGCTCAATTATTGCTTTTCCTTTTGAATTCACCTCTAAATTGCTCGAATCTAATCAAAATTAACTTAATATCATTAACTAATGCTAAAGAAACTAACTTTATTGAAGAATATAATTTTTCCTAAGTTTTCTCAAAAAAAGTCAAAACCCGACCCCGACCCCGGCCCCGCTTGGCCTAAACTCGGGGTTCGGACAAAATTATGTTTACTCATTCACCCACGAACCCAAATATGCTATTAATTTTGAAATCCGACCTTAATTTGATATAAAAATTTAATTCTTACAAAACTCCCTAATTCTACCCAAATCCTAGATTTTTACCATGAAAATCCTTTGTTTTTGCTTTAAAAGTGATACAAAATAGTAAGGAATTGAAAGAAAAAGGTTTGAAATTGATTACCTATGAATTGGGGATGAAGATTGCTGAAGAAAAATCGTTTTTAGGGCTGGAACTTCGAAAATTTGGAGAAGAAAGTGTTCTGCTCGTTCTTTAACAGGTATTTATATTAGCTGGGCTGGGCAACTGTGCGGTCGCGGATAAAGATGTGCTATCGCACAATATAAGGGAAGTTTATGCAGTGCGTTCGCATGGGGAGGGGTGCGATCGCACAGGGTATTGACCTCCCCTCCCCCTAAGCCTGATTTACTCAGTGCGTTTGCACTGTAGGATGTGTGATCGCACAGCTTGGCCAGGCTGTGCTCCGCGATCGCAAACACAAAGTCGCGTTCGCATAGGGTACCAAACAGGCCTCAAATTTTACTCCGTGTGATCGCGGACTTTCTTATATGCGATCGCACAGGTCAAAATACCTGGACACCAGAATTGGAAAAAAAAACCAGCAGTTATTTTCAAGTGTAAAACACCTCGTGGCCTACCCGAAACTCACCCGAGCCCTCGGGGCTCTAAACAAATGATGCACGCAAGTCTAAAAATATCATACGAACTTGCTCGTGCGATAAAATCATGAAAATAATATGTAAATCTATGAATTAAACCTCAAAACTCGTCATTTTCATCAAAAACTCTTAAAGTTCTTAACTTCTCAACCGGATGTCTGAATCACGTCAAACGAACTCCATTTTACACCAAATTTCACAGTTAACCTCTAAATATCATAACAAAGCTGTACCGGACTCCAGAACCAAAATACGGGCCAGATACCAATGATTTTTAGCATTATTTCTTTTCTTTAATTTACAAATATTTCAGCAAAATAATTTCTTTCAAATATTGATTTCTAAGGCTTGGGACCTCGGAATTCATTTCCGGGCATACGCCCGAGTCCCATATTTTACTGCGGACTTCCCGGGATTGTCGGAACACCGATCCAGGTCCGTTTACTCAAAATATTGACCAAAGTCAACTTTTATCAAATTTAAATTCTAAAAATCACTATTTCCTATATTTCCACATAAAATCTTTCGGGTTTCACGCTCGGACTGTGCACGCAAATTGAGGTATTTAATTTTAGTCTTATCGTGGCTATTAAGCATGGAACGGAGTCTAGTTTTATAGAAATGACCCCTTGGGTCATCACAATCTCCACCTCTAAAACACACGTTCGTCCTCGAACGGACATAGAAAATTACCTGAGTGTCGAACAAGTGTGGGTATCTACTTTGCATGTCTGACTCAGACTCCCAAGTAGCTGCCTCAACGGGCTGGCCTCTCCACTGTACTCAAACTGAAGTAAAACTTTTAGATCTCAATTGACGAACCTGTCGGTCTAAAATAGCTACCGGCTCCTCCTTATAAGTCAAGTCTTTGTCCAACTGGACAGAGCTGAATCTAACACGTGGGATGGGTCACCATGATATTTCCGGAGCATAGACACGTGGAATACCGGATGAACTAAGGATAACCCTGGAGGCAATGCAAGCATGTAAGCTACCTCCCCCACCTTATCAAGAATCTCAAACGGCCCGATATACCTAGGGATCAACTTACCCTTCTTCCCAAACCTCATAACACCCTTCATGGGCGACACACGAAGCAATACTCTCTCTCCAACCATGAATGCCACATCACGAACCTTACAATCGGCATAACTATTTTTCCTAGACTGAGCTGCACAGAGTCTTTCCTGAATAATTTTGACCTTATCCAAGGCCTCCTGAACTAAGTCTGTACCCAACAATCGAGCCTCTCCCGGCTCAAACCATCCAACTGGCGATCTGCACCATCTACCATATAACGCCTCATAAGGAGCCATCTGAATGCTCGACTGATAACTATTATTATAAATAAACTCCGCTAACGGCAAGAACTGATCCCATGAACCTCCAAAATCAATAACACAAGCGCGGAGCATGTCCTCTAATATTTGTATGGTACGCTCTGATTGTCCGTCAGTCTAAGGGTGAAATGATATACTCAACTCCACTCGGGTACCCAACTCACGTTGAACTGCGCTCCAAAAGTGCAAAGTAAACTGCGTACCCCGATTAGAAACGGTAGACACAGGTACCCCATCAAGGCGAACAATCTCCCGAATATACAACTCAGCCAACCGCTCTGAAGTATAAGTACTGGCCACAGGAATGAAGTGTGCTAACTTAGTCAGCCTGTCCACAATAACCCAAATCGCATCGAATTTCCTCTGAGTTCGTGGAAGCCCAACAACGAAGTCCATAGTGATACGCTCCCACATCCACTCAGGAATCTCTATCTGCTGAAGCAAACCACTAGGTCTCTGATGCTCACACTTTACATGCTGACAATTTAAGCAATGAGCCACATAAGCCACAATGTCATTTTTCATCCTTCTCCACCAATAATGTTGTTTCAAATCTTGGTACATTTTTTGCTGCACCTAGGTGAATAGAATACTTGGAGCTGTGAGCCTCCTAAAGGATCAACTCACGGGGGCCATCAACATTAGGCACACACAATCTACCTTGCATCCTCAAAATGCCATCATCTCCAACTGTAACCTGCTTGGCATCCCCGTTCTGAACCGTGTCCCTAAGGACCGCCAAATGTGGGTCATCATCCTGCCACTCTCGGATACAATCAATTAGAGAAGACTAAGCGACTGTACAAGCTAGAACACTGCCGGATGAAATATCCAACCTCACGAATTGATTAGCCAAAGTCTGAATATCTGAAGCCAATGATCTCTCACCAACTGGAATATACGCAAGGCTGCCCATACTCACCACCTTTCTACTCAAAGCATCGGCCACCACATTGGCCTTCCCCGGGTGATACAATATTGTGACATCATAATATTTTAGCAACTCTAACCACCTCTGCTGCCTCAAATTTAGATCTTTCTGCTTGAATAAGTACTGGAGGCTGCGATGGTCAGTAAAAATCTCACACCGCACATCGTAAAGATAATGCCTCCAAATTTTCAAAGCATGAACAATAGCCGCCAACTCTAAGTCATGAACAGGGTAATTCTCATGGACTTTCAACTGACGAGACAAATACGGAATCACCCTGCCATCCTGCATCAACACTGCTCCAAGGCCAACTCTAGAAGCATCACAATCCACCGTGAAAGAACCCGAATCTGATGGTAACACCAACACCGGTGCTGAAGTCAAGGATGTATTGAGCTTCTGAAAGCTCGCCTCGCACTCATCTGACCATTTAAATGGGCACCTTCTTGAGTCAATCTAGTCATTGGGGCTGCTATGGATGAAAACTCCTCCACAAAACGACGGTAGTAGCCGGCCAAACCCAAGAAACTCCTAATCTCTGTGGCTGTGGTGGGTCTAGGCCAGTTCTTGACTGCCTCTATCTTCTTAGGATCAACCTGAATACCCTCAGCTGATACGATATGACCCAAAAAGGCTACTGACCCTAACCAGAACTCACATTTAGAAAACTTGGCATACAACTGATTATCTCTCAAAGTCTGGAGTGCTATACGGAGATGTGCTCATGCTCTTCCTGGCTGCGGGAGTATATAAGAATGTCATCAATGAACACGATCATAAAAGAGTCCAGATGGGGCTTGAAAACCCGATTCATTAAGTCCATAAAGGCCGCTGGAGCATTAGTCAGCTCAAAAGACATAACCAAAAATTCATAGTGCCCATACCTCGTACGAAAGGTTGTCTTAGGGATATTGGACGCCCTAATCTTCAGCTGATGATAGCCTGACCTCAAATCAATTTTCGAAAACACTCTAGCACCCTGAAGCTAATCAAATAGGTCATCAATCCTTGGCAACGGATATTTATTCTTGATAGTAACTTTATTCAGCTGCATGTAGTCTATGCACATCCTCATTGACCCATCATTTTTCTTTACAAACAAAACCGGTGCACCCCAAGGCGAGACACTGGGTCTTATGAAACCCTTATCTAGCAAGTCTTGCAACTGTACTTTTAGTTCTTTCAATTCTGGTAGGGCCATCCGATACGGAGGAATGGAAATGGGCTGAGTGCCCGGAGCCACATCAATACAGAAATCAATATCCTTGTCGGGTGGCATACCCGACAAGTCTACAGGGAACACCTCAGGAAACTCACGCACGATAGGAACTGACTCTATAGAAGAAACCTCGACATCGAAATCACGAATATGGGCCAAATAAGCCAAACACCCTTTCTCCACCATGCGGTGAGCCTTGGCATATGAAATTACCCGACTGGGAGAATGACCAGGGGTCCCTTTCCATTCTAATCGAGGCAACCCCGGCAATGCTAAGGTAACTGTCTTGGTGTGACAGTCTAAGATGGCATTATAGGGCGACAACCAATCCATGCCCAATATAACGTCAAAATCAACCATGTCTAGAAGTGAAAGATCCACACTAGTTTCAAGACTTTCTATGACCACCATGCACGAACGGTATACTCGATCACCACAATAGCATCCCCCACCGGTGTAGACACAGAAACAGGAAAACTCAAGGAATTACGTGGCACATTCAAATACGAGGCAAAATAGGATGAAACATACGAGTAAGTAGACCCCAGATCAAACAAAACTGAAGCAGGTCTATCACAAACTGAGATAATACCTGTAATAACAGCATCGGAGGACTCTGCCTCAGGCCTGGCTGGAAATGCATATAGTCGGGGCTGGGCCCCACCACCCTGAACTGCATCACCAGGAGGACCCCTGACATGTGGTCCTCCACCTCTAACGGGCTGGCTACCTCTAGCGGGTTGGCCTCCACCTCTATCATGCTGACCTCCACCTCTAACATTTTGACCTCTACCTATGACTACCTGACCCCTACCCCTGGCTGGCTAGGCAGGTGGTGATGCAGCTGGTGCCGGAACTATGGCACGAGAATTCTGATACTGAGGATGATTACCCAAGAATTTTGGACAATATCTCTGAAGGTGTCCATACTCACCACACTCATAACAATCATCCTGATACTGAGGCTGACCCTGACGAACCGGCTGGCCACGATAATAACTCTGGAGAGGAGGTGCTCTGATCGGGGTTGACTGATCAGGATAAGGTAGGTAAGAGACACGACATCCTGAAGCACCATGGGACGTATGAAGTGCTGAATTAAATGGCATGGAAGATTGTCCTCTACCCCGAGTATCTCCGCCCCCAGACGAGGCATTGTTGAATCTACCGGAATGGCGAGGTCTTTTTTCTGCCCCCTGACCTCCCATCCCAAGAACTGACTCAACCCTCCTAGCTATATTAGCTGTATCCTGAAGAGAAATCTCGGAACCTGTTTCCTTGGCCATCTGCAACCTAATGGGTTGAGAAAGGCCATCAATAAACTGTCTGACCCTCTCTCTCTCCCTCCCCGTGGGCAATATAAGAGTAGCATGTCTAGCCAGATCCACAAAACGAGTCTCATACTGAGTCACAGTCATGTTACCATGCTGGAGTCGCTCAAACTGACGACGCTTATCCTCTCGAGTAGTGACAGGTAAGAACTTCTCCAAAAATAGATGAGAGAACTGACCCCAAGTCAGAACAGGTGATCCAGCTGGCTTAGTCAACAAATAGTCCCTCCACCATTGCTTGGCGGAACCAGTCATATGAAAAGTCACAAAATCGACCCCATTGGTCTCCAGAATACCCATATTACGCAACACCTCATGACATCTATCCAGATATTCCTGAGGGTCCTCTGAAGTAGCATCACTAAAATGGACAGGAAATAGCTTAATGAACATGTCGAGTCTCCACAAAGCATCCGATGACATGGCTGCCCCATTAGCGGGCGGCACTGCTTCAACTGGATGAATTACCCCAACAGGATTGGCCACTGGAGTCTGAGCCTGAGGAGTGGTCTGAACTGGAGTGTGGGTGGCGGGAGTCTCCAGCCTGAGATACGGCTGCTGCAACAGGGAATGTTCCTGTCTGGGCCACACTCTCCATCAAGCCCACTAAACGAACCAAAGCATCCTGAAGGACCGGGGTGGCAATAAACCCCTCGGGAACCTGAGCTGGCCCCGCTGAAACAGTCTGACCGTAACCCCCTCATCAATATCAATCTGAGGTTCCGCAGTTGGGGATGCTGCCTGAGAAACGGGTTGAGTCATGCCCCTGCCTTGGCCTCTGGCGCGGCCTCGGCCTCTGCCCCTAATAGGAGTTGCTGCTGCTGGAGGACCGGAATGCTGGTCAGCGGAAGATGAAGCACGTGTTCTCGCCATCTGCAAGAGAATAGAAGAATCTCATCAGTATTTGGGATACAAGAATCACACGATAGCGTAGAAATAATAAAAAAAAGAGTTGTTTCCTAACTCAATAGCCTCCGAAAGATAAGTACAGACGTCTCCGTACCGATCCTTCAGACTCTACTAAGCTTGTTCGTGAATTATGAGACCTAGGCAACCTAGTGCTCTGATACCAACTTGTCACGACCCAAATTCCCAACCTTAGGGATCGTGATGTCGTCTAACACCACACTTGCTAGGCAAGCCAATGTTAGAATTCGATTAACTACTTCCCATTATTTTTCCATTTAGGCATAATAAAATAATCTACAGTAAACTGAGTCTTTTGGATTTTAATGAATGATTCCCAATATAATAAAGAGAAATAATTAATTAATTAATTAAATCGAGCCACGAAAATAATCATATAAATGAATCTAGAACTACCCCAGAGTCTGGTGTCACAATTCACGAACTACTAAAGAATACTACAAATAATGGCTGAAAGAAATAGTGTAACTGTTCTGAATGATATAAAACAGTGTATGGAATCTGCGAATACCAGCAGATGTACCTCGTGTCTCCAAATGAATCGCGTGGTCGTCCTGAAATCCTCTACTGCTGACTAGCACCTGGATCTGTGCAAAAGAGCACAGGGTGTAAAATCAGTACAACCGACCCCATGTACTGAGTAAATGCCGAGCCTAACCTCGGCGAAGTAGTGACGAGGCTAAGTCGGGCTTCAACATATAATCGATAACAACAATAATTAATAAATCCAGCAATAAGTCTAAACAAATAAATAAATAAGTGCTGCAACAAAATAAATCAACTCAGCTATAACAAATTTTCAAATAACTCTTCAAAATTCCAAACTTTAAATTTGAATAAAGGTAGTGCCAAAATATGAAAATAGTAATATAAAATAGAGATTTCAAATCTTCGTTTTTCAAAAAAAAAACAGTAAAAATAAACATTTAGTTTTTCAAATCTTTATTTCCTTTGAAAATCAGTAAAAATATAAATGTTCTCCCTTATCGCTCCTTGTTGCGGCTTGCAACCCGCTCCCACCTGTCCTCCCTTATTGCTCCTCCCTAAAATATCACCCTTATTACTCCTGTTGCGGCGTGCAACCCGATCCCACCTGTCCACGCTTATCACTCCTTGTTTCGGCGTGCAACCCGATCCCACCAGACATATCATATCAATTTATTTAAGAGTTCACAAATTCAAGCCAAGCCTTTCACAATACTTTTGTCTCAACAATTACAAATAATAAACTGTATTATTCTCATAACTTCATCAATAACCTCTCAATCATGAAACCAACAGGAATATCAAATATAAATACCTTTAATTCATACAAACAATACCAAACCTCTCAACCATGTTTATATCACCAGGAAACCAACTCAAACAACCAATACTCTTTCCAAATAGTCACAACAATAACTAACAACAATTCAACCAGCCCAAATAGTCATAGAAACAATTATGAACACATAATAGTTAAGACAATGATCAAATAAGTGGGGAACGGGAAAGGGGATCATGTTTAACAAACAATTTGGGTGGTGCATAGATACTCGTCACCACACCTATACACCACGCCCATGCATTTCACATAGCAAACAAATGGGGAGTCATATTCCCTCAAGCCAAAGTTAGACCAAACACTTACCTCAATTCCGCAGGCCACTCACTGCTCAATTATTGCTTTTCCTTTTGAATTACCTCTAAATTGCTCGAATCTAATCAAAATTAACTTATCATTAACTAATGCTAAAGGAACTAACTTTATTGAAGAATATAATTTTTCCTAAGTTTTCTCAAAAAAGTCAAAACCCGACCCTAGGCCCGCTTGGTCTAAACTCGGGGTTCGGACCAAATTACGTTTACCCATTCACCCACGAACCCAAATATGCTATTAGTTTTGAAATCCGACTTTAATTTGATATAAAAATTCAATTTTTATAAAACTCCCTAATTCTACCCAAATCCTAGATTTTTACCATGAAAATCCTTTTGTTTTTGCTTTAAAAGTGATACAAAATAGTAAGGAATTGAAAGAACAAGGTTTGAAATTGATTACCTATGAATTGGGGATGAAGATTGCTGAAGAAAAATCGTTTTTAGGGTTGGAACTTCGAAAATTTGGAGAAGAAAGTTTTCTGCTCGTTCTTTAACAGGTATTTATATAAGCTGGGCTGGGCAACTGTGCGATTGCGGATAAAGAGGTGTCATCGCACAGTGTAAGGGAAATTTGTGCAGTGCGTTCGCATGGGGAGGGGTGCGATCGCACAGGGTATTTACCTCCCCTCCCCCCAGACCTGATTTACTCAGTGCGTTTGCACTGTAGGATGTGTGATCGCCCAGCTTGGCCAGGCTGTGCTCCGCGATCTCAAGCACAAAGCTGCATTCGCATAGGGTACCAAACAGGGCTCAAATTTTACTTTGTGTGATCGCAGACTTTCCTATGCGATCGCACAGGTCAAAATACCTGGACACCAGAACTGGAAAAAAAACCAGCAATTATTTTCAAGTATAAAACACCTCGTGGCCTACCTGAAACTCACCCGAGCCCTCGGGGCTCTAAACAAATGATGCACGCAAGTCTAAAAATATCGTACGGACTTGCTCGTGAGATAAAATCATGAAAATAACATGTAAATCTATGAATTAAACCTCAAAACTCGTCATTTTCATCAAAAACTCTTAAAGTTCATAACTTCTCAACCGGATGTCCGAATCACGTCAAACGAACTCCGTTTTTCACCAAATTTCACATTTGACCTCTAAATATCATAACAAAGTTGTACCGGGCTCCGGAATCAAAATACGAGCCCGATACCAATAATTTTTAACATTATTTCTTTTCTTTAATTCACAAACACTTTAGCAAAATAATTTCTTTTAAAATTTGATTTCTAAGGCTTGGGACCTCGGAATTCATTTTCGGGCATATGCCCGAGTCCCATAGTTCACTGCGGACCTCCCGATATCGTCGGAAGTGCGATCCGGGTCCGTTTACTCAAAATATTGACCAAAGTCAACTTTTATCAAATATAAATTCTAAAAATCACTATTTCTTATATTACCCACATAAAATCTTTCCGGTTTCACGCACGGACTACGCACGCAAATCGTGGTATTTAATTTTAGTCTTATTATGGCTATTAAGCATGGAACGGAATCTAATTTTATAAAAATGACCCATTGGGTCATCACATTTATTTAAATTGTTGTTATTGAATTCGGTCATCTTAATTATAGAATTATTCTTATTTTTATTAGGTTGTTTTATTTCTAAATATATAATTTCATTTTTATAAATAAGCAAATTTAATAACACTCAAGCCGAACTTGAAATAAGATGTTCTATATTATTTTATTTACCATGACTTTCTATTTTCTATTTAATCTTTGTAGTGTATTTTCATTTATGGAGCCTTTGTTAAGCTTCTTTCTTATGCTATCCATGCTTTTACCAAATCTTACATCAGATTACTTTTAGGAGGAGCTCGTTAACCAGTCCTTTAAGCTATTCTAGGTGGCTACGTTATTGGTATCTAAGTAATACTTATTTGGTACCTTCATTTTCAATCAATGGCTACTAATGTGGTGACTTATAATTTTTGCCTATTTCGTGTGCGCGCTATGTTGGACATTTCTGTTCTTGTAAAAAAGACTTTAACTATCTAATAGTGCAAGTTCTAACGGAATACTAAAATTAGTGTGCTATTGGAGCAAGCAAAATTTGTAAGATATTACAGCACGAAACTATGCCACGAGAACCATGATCACCGTGTATTTTGAGATATGCTCAGAAGATAGTGAAATACAATCTTACCTATACAGAGAATTTCTAAAGCATTATGTTTGGAATTCTCGAGGCAAGATATGGACAAAAAAAAAATCAATGAACAAAACCCCCAAGAATTCTAAAACTAAAGGAAACAAAAACCAAAAAGAAAAAACTCATAAGGCAAGAATCTCAAATAATGTAAATTCTAAAGAATTCTAAAAACCTAAAAGGAAGCACACGATAGTAAGCACAAAGTGAAAATAATCTTAAATAAATAAAATATTCAAGTGATATGAGTTAGAATGCCTAATCAATTTTATGTAACGAATGGAGCAAGCTGAACAACTTGTACAACATTCGTATATGAGTCAATTTTAAACTACTGATCATACATGAGATATTGTAAACAAAAATAAAAACTGACAAACTTCAAATATGGAGTTTTTGTAGAATAATGCACGAATGATCATTATCACATAACTTTAAATATATAATACAAGATAGAAATTTACCCCAAATCACAAGCAAATTTATTTATGCGTATGTCGATCCGTGAACAGTTTATGGTAAAGAAGGTAGAATAGTGATTTCTTTATAGAAGTGGTTAGCTCCTCCTTAACTGTTTGGTTCTAAAAATTTAGATACGTAAATTAACTCCTAATATAAACAAAGTGAAGACACAACATTACCATAAACTACGATCAGTAAATTAATAATAAATTGAATCACAAACTTACACAAAAGAGAATAAAAAATTGCATCCTAAACAAACACAAAAGGGACGATGGAAAAAAAGACATACAATAGTTATAAAGAAAGAATTTAAGAAATCGTAAAACAAAAGGAAACAAAAACAAAAACCAAAGAGAAAAGAACTCGTAAGGCAAGGATGTCAAACAATGTAAATGCTACAGAATTCTAAACCTAAAAAGGAAGCACACTTTAGTTTTTAATTTTGCTAAAAAAATAATAATTAATGATTCAATTACAAGTATAGTATAACACACTTACGAAGGATAAAAAAGGCGAACAACATTTGGATATGGCCTTTGTGCTTTTAATATATATATATATATATATACTAGTCTTAGGTACGCGCGATGCACGTGTACACCGTCTCAATGAGTAAAAATCACATGAATATATATTAAAAACTGCATTTCATAAAATGATCAAACTTCCCAACCTAAAACAAATCGAGGAGATTCAAAAAGTTTCTATATTTGCGCATTACGATTTTTCAACTAAGCAAAACTAAATACGTTAGAAAAAGTATCTTTTATTAGCAAATAGAAAGACGTAATCTACGAGCACTAAAGGAATCAAAGAAGATTTCTTTTTCTTATAACACGTACACAAAGCAAATTAAATATTAAGTTTAGTAGATATTGTACAATAATACATACTTAGGGAGAGATCAATGCAAGTTGTACTTTGTATAAAAGTTCGTGTGATACATAGACCATAATATGATAGTAAGAGGTGATTCAAGTCCGGATTTGTAATATAAGATGAAGAAAAAAAATTGCAAGAATCAAAAAATTAAAATAGATTTCAAACTGGGTTCATCCACCATAATAAAACCTCCAAATCATGAATATTTGCAGTTATAATACGTAGTTCCAATATGCTTCATATTATAATAGCCACAACTGAAGGAGATACCTGAAAAAGAAAGCATGAATAGGCTTCGTATATATGTGAAAAAAGTTAATAGTATAAAATCATCATAGTAGGGATCTACCAAAGTAAAGAAATAATTCTTAACAAAATACGAGCAAAGCCTAGGATCGAAAATTTATTCATTACGAGATACTGTTTGGGTAAACTATATTTATATAATTACTTTCATAATTAAATAAGAAAAAAAATTATTTATAAAAATCTTACTCGATGGTTCCTAAATATTAGGAGTATATGCAACAAGTGAAAAATCAACTATACGAAATAATAATATTATATAATGACTAAAATAAGAATTATAATAAGAAGAACATAAAATAGAGAAAATAAAAGAAAACGCCTTACGTTATTTTATCACTTTTAAAGCTTAGTAGTTAAATTCCAGTCCCACGTCCATAAACATATTCATACAAATATTAGGACTTCCTACGTCCTACCTAGTTCAATAAGGAAAGGTTTAACAATAATTTTTTTAATTAATTTCAAAGTCCTATACTTTTGGAAAGTAACTTACATTACAATTTAATTTTGTCCCATATAAAATTTATTTTTAAAAGATAAAAAAGGCGAATGATATTTTGCTAAGGGTCTTCGTGCTTCTAATATAGTATAGATATAGATTTTAATGTATTTGCTATTCTTATGGTAAGCATATTGCGCGTAACTCTGTATCTTCTAAAACTTAAATAATCCCGCAAATGTTATTAATGAAATATTTAAATTATAAAATCAAAATTGAAAAAGAGTTTAAAACTCGTGAATTGATCCTATTTAGCCAATTAACTAAGAAGAAAAGATATTTTTATCACAAGGAGAATCATTGTTATGATAAGTTGAAACAATATATACTTTTAAGAAAAACGAAAATTCAAACCAACCACATGGAATATTTACTCCAAATCATACCAAAAGATCATACACCACATCTCAAAGTTTTATACTCCTTACAACATAGTATGAACAACTTGGCTGGAATAGTAATTAGTAATTATTAATTATAAAACACAAGGCAATATAAGTTAGAATACCTAGCCAATTTTCTTTAAAAACATCTTTAGTTGATATGGAAAGCAATGATCCAAACTACTTCTGGAAAGTTTATAAATAAGTCAATCTTAAATTAATAATTGCATATGAGACAAAGGAAGATACTTGCAACGAAAACTAAAATAAAGTTTAACAAAAGAGTTGCCGCCAAGGCAGTTTTGTAAAAGGAACCTAAACCTAAATAAAAAATGACACAACTAAGTAATATTAATTGGTAAAAGAATTCTAAACCTGAAGTGAATCCTAAAAGTAAAATTAAAGGCATCCGACAAAAAAGGTAATAAACGATAGTTTTTGGCTTTTTCCTCCCTAAAATTATTATTAGAGTTTATAATTATAATTTTATCCAATCTAAAATATATTTTCGAAGGATAAAAAAGGCGAATGATATTTCTATAGGAACTTCGTGCTTTTAATATAGTTAGTATATATATATATAATTTATTTAACTATGCAATATAATTTCCGATGAAGAGGTATGAACTGACATCCCTTGACAAAGTTGGTTCTGTCACTACTATTAGTTCAACCAAAAATCAATATGTTTGACAGGAGAACATATGTACATATACGTAATATACCATAAACATAAAGCTTCAATAAATATTGGATTTTTAAGTTATAATTTCAAATTACGAACTTTAAAGAATGAATTCATCAAAAACAAATCAAAATCCGCATCTACTTAAAATAATATCGAAGTCAATAGGCTCATACGGAACACAAATGAATTTTCATTAGACTAATATGTACATTCCTATTCATTTTCCTCCATTAAAGTGGTTGAATCAAAATTATTGGATTTAACCGAACCAGTAATTATAGTTTTTCTAGCTCCGGCCCTACCACAAATGCACGTTTTAGTGTAACAAACACAAAAGCGTAGTTAGACAATCTTTTCTTTCTCTTCTAATTGCTTTCAAAGGATCCTTTTCATCTCCACAACTTGCAATCAAAGGGTGAAAAGTGCAGAGTTAACATGGCACCTTCATAAGTCATTGTGTTGTTGTGGGGTTAATTTCACGAATAATTATTCTAAATTTTGTATTTATAGTTATAAAATTAATAATTCTGACGAAAAAATAATTCAACTATGTCGTATACTACATAAGTAAGAAACACCGAAAAGTTTTATATCACTTGAAGACATAAATTGTCACTTAAACAACTCACTTTACATAATATTCATATGTTATCACTTAAAAATAATATCCATTTTTTTCTAATCTGCTCTACGTAAAAAAAAATATAATGAATGCATGACATGTGTTATCGACATAAGACATGTCGTTTAACAACGATCAAACGACATATATTATTATTGTTATAGTGTTATTTATCTCTTAACTATGATATATGTCATCTTAAATTGTTTCCAATTTACAATCTCGCTAAGATAGTTTTTATCTTCTACTTATTTTCTTGTCCAATTTTTGTGATTACGCACAATTTTTATTTTGTTGCTCGACTATGAAAACAGTGTGTAAAGATGGATCAAAGTCGTTTATATGTGACTTCTACTGATTCTTGAGAAAAAGAGTAGTTGAAGAAAAGGAAAGCAAAGACTTTGATTATAACCACAAACTCCAACTTCTTTGAGAACCCTTCATTTTTCCATACTTATCTTTAAATGAATTATATAAATACATAAGAAAATGAGAAAATTCGAGATTTTTTTTCATCCACAACTTGTTCAAATATATGTCAAGAAGAATGTGCTAATTTATGTGGGGCTGGCAAAGTTGTGGAAATACAAAGCCACCCAATGGTTATCACACAAATATTATTTTTTATATTATTATTTGGTATTCAATACATGTTGGTCCGATTAATCTAGATTTGAGTCGTGCAGAGTCTATTAAAAGAAGAAATGCTATCTACTAAAGGTTTTTCCATTCAGTTATTTCGAACTCGAAATCTCTAATTAAGGTCGGAAGGATCCTATCTATTCCACTATACCCCTTGACAGTTTATTTTTTTAAAAAAAGTTAGTGGAGAATATAAGACCGAAAACTTCACAATATTTTCATACTTTTTTTCTCTATCCAAATAAATAGGTAGGGAACGAAGCTACAAAAGATATTTGCTTGAAAAGCTAGAAAGTTATTGAAATTTAAAAATATCTCTGCAGCTTTACCTCCTGCTGAAAATATCTATAAAATGGAAAAAAATTATTGACAGATTGGAAAGGACGTAAATATTTATCGTTCTTTCGTTTTTTTTTTTTTTAAAGTTAGTAAGGCAAGTAAATAATCACTCCCTTATTTCGAAGGGATCAAAAAGTAGAACTCAAGGAAAATTCTTTTTAATATATTTTTTACCCGCGTTCCATATTTTGGGGTAAAATGTCTGACCAAAAGCAACTGTATTCCTAAGGCTTGAACCAATTTTTTTTTAATTAAGAATGGAAGTATACTTACCATTTCATCTCAACGTTTGATAGTATCCAAGGAATATATAAACCCACTCCACCCCAATCCTAACCTTTCTTTTTCCCACAATTGCTTCTTTTACAAACCTCATCTTTAAAACTGTCTTTTGAAATCATTGACGGGTAAAACACTTCCTACGAAAAGCTTCTTATTTTCAACACCTTAATTTGAGACTTTTGACTAAAAGTTGAACGGATCTCAACATTTCCATCACTCTTTTCACATATATATGTCAGTTTGGATCGGATATTTTTACTCGATACCAAATCAAATCAAACCAAACTTAATCAAATATTTTTTTTCTGGTTCTGTTTGAACACTCCTAATCACGTCACATTGCATTTTTCTTGACTTGGTTAAAATCCAGGACTAAAAAGAAATATAAAATTGTATTTTCTATATGTCATTGATCAAGTTGAGTGCAAACCACCAAAAGGTTGCTGACCTGTTTTGAACTTTTACACTTTTTTCCTTAATTTCTTAAATAAATAAAGACTTTCGAAACTTTCCTCATCCATACACCCAATATTGGATCCCCTTTATAAATAACCATCCACAAACTTCACCAATTCCTACATCTTCTACTATTTTCAAAAGAAAAATGTCTTTAACACTTCATTCTTCGACTTCTTTTATCAATAAAAAAGAAAAAAAAAATTCTAGAACACATGATGATATTTCAAACATGACTTGCTTTGCCCAAACCAAGCCATCATTCCATCTCAAAGCAAAGAATTCCAAAGAAGTTCAATTCTTTGCTCCCAATATGGAAGGAAGAAATATAAACAATGAAGAAAAAGGAGAGAAACTTCATGTACTAACAACTAGTACTCATAGCAATACCAGTAGTACCACAAAGGTACCTGTTTTTGTGATGTTACCACTTGACACTATAAATATTGGAGGGAACTTGAACAAGCCAAGAGCAATGAATGCTAGTCTAATGGCATTAAAAAGTGGTGGAGTTGAAGGAGTAATGGTAGATTGTTGGTGGGGTTTAGTTGAAAAAGATGGACCTTTGAAGTATAATTGGGAAGGATATTATGAACTTGTAAAAATGGTTCAAGAACATGGTTTGAAGCTTCAAGTTGTCATGTCTTTTCATCAATGTGGTGGCAATGTTGGAGACTCTTGCAGGTACTATTATAATGCTCCTTTACCCATTTTTGTTTTATGTTCGATTTAAGGGCCTAAAATCAGGGCAGTCCAGCTGTACGCGCATGTATTCACATATATTCTCGATGATGTATTCATGAATACAGCAGTAAAAAACGCATTAAATCAGGGCAGTCCAGCTATATGCGCATGTATTCACATATATTCGCGCCATGTGAATACATACGCATACAACTTAACAAGGGGTGTGATGTAGGCAACCTAGTGGCTGATTTCCCGAGTTTACAAGTTCGGCATAACCTAATATTTCGAAATTGAATGCTATATGTATGTGCCGGAAACAAATATAGATAGAGACAGCTAGATATACATTTCATAACCTACTTTTCTTTACTCAGAACCTACAATGTCTAAATTCTAAATCCTCCACTACCAACATCTATTTCCAGTAGCACCAATAAGCTGCAATATTATAAGAAAAAAATTTCATTCTATAAATGAACACATCTATTAAATCTTAGTTTTTTGTCTTCTGCTTTGAAATTGTTAATAGAATTATATCTATGGCCAAAAACCTATCCTACACACTATTGCAGCATCCTCCAAAATCTCAATATTTAACCTTTTATATAATCTAAAGTAACTGTTCAAAGCTTCATTTATGATTAAGTAGGAGTAGGATTAGTTTCTTTTTCACCATTTAGACTTGAAATAAACCAATATGTATATATCTAAAAATATTTCCAATTGATTTTTGCAGCATCCCTCTACCTCCATGGGTACTTGAAGAAATCAGCAAAAATCCTGATCTTGTCTATACAGATAGATCAGGAAGGAGAAATCCTGAGTATATTTCCTTAGGTTGTGATCTATTACCTGTACTCAGAGGAAGAACACCAATTCAGGTGTATACTGAGTTTATGAGAAGCTTCAGAGAAAGATTCAAGGATTATTTGGGAGATGTTATAGTGGTAAGTCTTTTCACTCATCTATGTTACATATCTAATGTCCACGTGATCAGGAGGTCACGGGCTCAAGCCGTGGAAACAGCCTCTTGCAGAAATGCAGGGGTAAGACTGCGAATAATAGACCTTTGTGGTCTGGCTCGAACCCCGCACATAACGGGAGCTTAATGCACCGGGATGCTTTTTTATATTGATAGCGCGTTTAAGTTCTATGCATTGATTGTATAGTAAAAAAAATTACAATCAGATATCTCAAAAGGTAATTGCACGTCATTCTATATAATAAGCATTGATTGGTTGTCTCGAATAAACGATAATAACCTATTGTAACATATTAAATTATACTAAAAGGACAACTCGGTGCACTAAGCTCCCGTTATGCGCGGATCCGGGGAAGGGTCAGACTACAAGGGTTTATTGAACGCAGCCTTAGCCTGTATTTCTGCAAGAGGCTGTTTCCACTGCTCGAACCATAACCTCCTAGTCACATGACATTAACTTTACGAGTTACACCAAAGCCTCCCTTTCAACTTGTTGAATTACATTGTAATGCAAAAATTCATTTTTACTATCAATTGATATAACTTAAATTCAGAAACCAATGTGTTATCAAGATCTATGTTGCTTGGACTCTCTAAAAGTGTTGCCGCACCCGTATCGGATCCTCCAAAAATATACTAAATTCGAAGAATCTGACACATACCCAATAACATTTTTGAAGAGTTCGAATAACATAGATCAAGACAGGGAAAGAAAATTGGTAAAGAAAACAAGTGAAGATCAAGATCAATGAATTACTTTATGTCAATCTCATATGATCCACTAAACTTGTTGGTTCAAACAAATCCAAATGGTGGACCACAAAAAATTTAGAGCCATCTTTAGAAAGTCACAAATAGGGACCACAATATTCCAAGCTAAAACAAAAGAGAAGCTTTTGAAATTGAAATTCTCTTTTTCTTCTACAGGAAATACAAGTGGGAATGGGTCCTTGTGGGGAACTGAGATATCCATCTTATCCAGAAAGCAATGGTACTTGGAGATTTCCAGGAATTGGAGAATTTCAGTGCTATGATAAGGTAACCTTTTTTCACATATGTTGTTTAAAATATTAATGTTGTTACTTACATGTAAGAACCAAGATCACATTAGTACCTAGAAACAGCGGCGGAGCCAAAAATTCCTGCACGAATTAGTACAATTCCTTAGCTTGGTAGAGAGTTTTTGAAGACTCTCGGTTATTAAGGTCACTGCATAACAAAGTGATCTTGATAGCTGCTGACGGTCTTGCTAAGGCGTCATGTATTGGAGCCTACCTGTTTGCCCTTATGGTAATGAGCAGAGGCGGACCCAGAAATTTTACGCGACGAGAGCACATTATTCTGCTCAACCAGTGTCCCCTAAATGCTTTTAGTGTTCGGGTGCCAACTGCTTTAAATTAACCATTTTCCTTTGATGAAACAGTACATGAAAGCTTCACTAGCAGCATCTGCAGAAGCAATTGGAAAGAATGACTGGGGCCGGGGCGGGCCCCACGATTCGGGACAGTACAATCAGTTTCCAGAGGACACTGGATTTTTCAAAAGGGATGGAACATGGAACAATGAATATGGACAGTTTTTCCTAGAATGGTATTCAGGGAAATTATTGGAACATGGTGACAGAATACTAGGATCAGCAGAAGGTATATTTAGAGGAACTGGAGCTAAATTATCAGGAAAAGTAGCCGGAATTCATTGGCATTACAACACAAGATCACATGCAGCAGAATTAACAGCAGGGTACTATAACACAAGGCATAGAGATGGTTATCTACCTATAGCACGTATGTTCGCGAAACATGGTGTCGTGTTTAACTTTACGTGTATGGAAATGAGGGATGGAGAGCAGCCACAAAGCGCGAATTGCTCGCCAGAAGGTTTAGTTCGACAAGTGAAAAAGGCGACTCAAATTGCTGGAATTGAACTAGCCGGAGAAAACGCGCTAGAGAGGTATGATGGAGGAGGATATGCACAAGTTTTGGCAACAAGTAGATCAGAATCTGGAAATGGATTGAGTGCATTTACCTACTTGAGATTGAACAAACGGTTATTCGAGCCAGAGAATTGGCGAAATCTTGTTGAATTTGTTAAGAACATGTCTGAAGGAGGTAAAACAAGACTTCCAGATTGTGATACAACAAGGACAGACCTATATGTTGGATTTGTCAAAGAGAATCATGCCAAGAAAACTGCAGAGGCTGTAGTTGTGTAAAGATACTCCTTCGCACCAGGGCTTTGGTTCAGTGGTAAGAGCAGAACGCTTGATGGATGGATTAGGCACATGTCACGAGTTTAAACATAGCCAAGGACAAAAGCCAGGTATTTAAATGGAGGGTCAGGCCTATTATGCACTAAAGTCCCAACCGTACACCAGATGGCCGTAGTAGATTTCTTGGTAATAAAAAAAAAGAAATATTCATCCATATACACGTAAGATGGTCACAACTTTGTAATATAGCATACAAAGGGGCACAAAGCTAAACATTATCATATTCTCTTGGCCCTTAAGTCAGAAAACAATCTGCTTAGTGCATCAGGCTGCTTTTTTTTTTCTGAAACTATATAAGAAAAGAGAAAAAAAACTTAGTATGTCAATCTTTAAGTTCATTGTTCCTTGTCAAAGGATGATGATGGATACATATATACCTCAAATGAGTATATTCTTTTGTCTGTACAAAAATAAGAAGTTATGCCTTTCCATATTTAATACAATTGAAGTAAAAAGCTCCTATTATTGTTTTATTACAGACTACTCTTCTTCATTTCCTTGTGATATTATGATCAAGCAATCGGAGACGGATCCAGGATTTAGGGGTTACAGGTAGGGGCAGATCCAGCACAATATATACGGGTTCCCGTGAACCAAGTAGGTTTTGTCTAGATACTGTATTTGTATTGAAAAATCCATTAAATGTATAAGAATATTTAACTTGGAACCCAGCCCGTTGATCCAGTTATTATTATATATTAACTTGAGATTTTTTTAGGAACTCATATACGTAAAATTCTAGATCCGCCTCTCGCTACGGGAACGACCTAATCAATTTGATCAACTCGAGCGTCGGCTCAGGTTATTCATCCTTTTTATTTATATAGATAAATAGATCAAACCAAAGAAAATATAATAATATAACTAATTGACACAAAACATAAAACCTCCAACAATATTTTTAATATCATACACAATCTATTTACAATTGTCCTCGACGAGCTTTCATATTTTGAAAACAATCAATAATGACTTTGCCACTGGCACCTTTGCCACTTTTGTTCCATGGGTGACACTTTAAATATATATCTTATTTCGTATACATATTTACATATATACATAGAGTTTTCGCCGAAGCTTGCGCGTGGCGTACCACCCCAAACCGGGTACATAGATCCACCCCTGCAAGCAACTACACTTAAGTGTCTGAAAAAGAGGCGGATGTAGCATTATTTTGGGGGGTTTAATTGAACTCATAACTTGCAACGCATTACATAAACTTATGTGTAAATATTCACTAAAATTACAAGCTTACAACAAATAATAGATATGAACCCATAAATTTAAAAATATAATGAGTTCAATGCTAATAACCTTAAAAGTTGAACCCATAAAGTTTAAATTTTGAATCCAGCTCTGGTCTGGAAAGCAAATCGCCAGTCCAATGGATGCTATCCCAAGCTTTTATTATAACATAAATCCATGAGAAATTTTCTCCACAATATTATTTGTGATAATGCTTTCATAGAAACAAAGACAAAATAGAAATTAGAATTAAGGTTTTCCTCATTTTAACTCTCAAGATTCTTCCTTTTTGTCACTATGGTAGAAAAGGAACAACTAATAATGTTATTATACCTTTTTTCCATTCGTCTAAGTTTTGAATGACAGAGTTACCGGATTTCTATGCTGGTGGGAGGTAACACATATCCGATGCAAACAGTCGAGGTGCACGTAAGCTGATACAAATACTATTGTTAAGAAAAAAAAAAGAATACCATTGAACCTGACAAGACAAAACTAAATCATCTACAATGAAAATATCTATACAGATGTCAAAAGTGAAATATTGGGTAATCAAGAGATAACACCATATGTTCTTTGGTGATATCTCTAATCATAATTGAACACCTTCCTTCTCAATTTAGAACATGACTATACAGACTTCTATCTTGATAGAAAATGAAGGTAAATTCTCAAAACAGAAGCAAGAAAAAGATGAAATTTATTAGGTTGTTACCATGATCTCAAAGAACCTTCAACCAAAGTCAAAATACCCTTCAATTGTGTTTGGTGGCGGAGACAGAATTTCCATTAAGGGGATAAAAAAAGGTTAACAAGTTAAAAAATTAAAAGAGATTGTAGCTAGTGTAATTCGAACTAATAACCTCACTTAGGCTGTGTCAGGAGGATTCATAACGTAATATGTAGAAATGTTTTATTTAGGTGTCATTTTGATATCAATGAGAGTACAATGAAGAAAAAAGTTGGGTAGGTGATATTTTTCATGTGTGTAAACTTGATGATTAGAACTAGTTGCTAGTAATTCTGTTGAATCCCACGTCGACCTCAAAGGTCTCAAAGGTGGTGGGTGGTCTCTTTATATGGACTTGGGCAATCCCCACTTCTTGAGCTAGCTTTTGCAGTTAAGTTAGGCCCTAGGTCTATTTAACAAATTCAGCTATTTTAAATTCACCAGGCAATCATTGTTATTTACAAATAATTTAAGTTATGTATTATCGTTATTTTATATTTACATGTAAGTCTTTTTAAAATTAATGTATGTAAGTTTCGTTATAATATGAAATTTTTCATCTTAAAAATTAAATAAATTACTTGCTATAACAAATAAAAATAATCTAATGATACGAAATTTCTTACACTGACAGTTCATATACGTAAAACTTATTAAAGAGTTAAAGCAGAGAATATGTTATAGCTGTGATTAATCTTTAAAATGTAAAAAACGAAAAAGCCAGGCAGCTCGGCCTGGTGTTAAAATTTGGGAGAAAATAAAAAATAGTCTGATTTATAACGAGAAAATCTCACTTTATACTCATTAATTCTAAACTATTTACCCTTTAATGTTCAGACCCAAACTATTTAGAATTTACTACTTCTACCCATAAAGTCCAAACTATACCCGCTTATTCATTTATTCTATTAAAAATTACTAATACAAATTACATACCATTCTCATTAATGAATAACGAAAGAATATATCTATTCCCACACGCTTTCCACTGGTCGGACACATAAACTGTTGTTGGAACCTTAAAATAGAAACTCATGGCTGACCAATGGCTTTCCAACCATGCCCCATGACCCCTTGGACGCGCCCCGTGGCGTCCGAGCAAGTCTCTCAACGCCTAGCGCCACGGACGGCCCCGTGGTCTTGGCCGCGCCAAGTGACAA